>CM034303.1:24403838-24546167 GCA_019925795.1 Dendrobium chrysotoxum
TTAAACCCTAAACCCTAAATCCTAAACCCTAAATCCTATACCCTAAAACCCTTAACCCTAAACCCTAAACACTAAACCCTAAACTGTAAACCCTAAAAACCTTACACTAAATCCTAAACCCTAAACCATAAAACCCTAAAAAAAAACCTTAAACCCTAAACCCTAAAAAAAACCCAAACCCTAAAATCCTAAAAAACCCTAAGCCCTAAACCATAAAACCCGAAACCATATACCCTAAACTCTAAACCCTAAACCCTAAACCTTAAAGCCTAAACCCTAAATCATAAAACCCTAAACCCTAAAACCCTAACAAAAACTCAAAACCCTAAACTCTAAAAAAACCCAAAAGCCTAAAACACTAAGAAATCCTAAACCCTAAAACCTTAAACCCTAAACCTTAAAAACCCTAAAAAAAACCCTAAAACTGTAAACCCTAAACCCTAAACACCAAAAAAATCCTAAACCCTAAATCCTAATAAAAACCCTAAACCCTAAAAACCTTAAACCCTAAACCCTAAACCCTAAACCGTCAAACCCTAAAACCCAAAATCTTAAACCCTAAACCCTAAAAAAAACCATAAACCCTAAAAACCATAAACCCTAAACCCGAAACCCTAAACAGTAAAACCCTAGACCCTAAAACCCTAAAAAACACCTAAGCCCTAAAACCATAACCACTAAACCTTAAATTCTAAATTCTAAACCTTAAATCCTAAATCCTAAACCCTAAAAAGTCTAAACCCAAAAAAAAAGTTAAACCCTAAGAGCTAAAAAAATCCTAAACACTAAAAACCTTTTACCCTAAACCTGAAACCCTAAACCGTAAAGTCCTAAACCCTAAAACCATAAAAAAAACCCTAAACCCTAAAACCATAACCCCTAAACCCTAAA
The DNA here is from genome assembly GCA_019925795.1 of Dendrobium chrysotoxum. Classification (NCBI taxonomy): domain Eukaryota; kingdom Viridiplantae; phylum Streptophyta; class Magnoliopsida; order Asparagales; family Orchidaceae; genus Dendrobium; species Dendrobium chrysotoxum. The sequence goes on from CM034303.1 coordinate 24,404,730, forward strand.
TTCTAAACCCTAAAACCCTAAACCCTAAACCCTAAAAAAACCCTAAACCCTAAAAACTTTAAACCCTAAACCCTAAACCTTAAACCGTAAAACCCTAAACCATAAAAACCCTATAAAACCCTAAACCTTAAATCCTAAAACCCTAACCACTAAATCCTAAACTCTAAACCCTAAACCTTAAACCCTAAACCTGAAAGTTTGATAGGTTTGTTAAGCCCTAATGAACTAGTCCTGAGGCTAACCAACAGGGGGGGGTGAATTGGTTATTTAAAAATTTGAGAGCAACAGCAAAAAATCTTTTCTATGATATGCAGTGGAAATAAGTAAATGCTTCAAATGAAAAGATTAAACACAAATTTCACCCAAGCATATAATCTCAAAAAACTAAAGTGCAAAAAGTTATTAGAAAGAACACACCAGATTTTTGTAGTGGTTCGGTCAACTTGACCTACGTCCAGTCCCTGGAGCCTCCCCTCTAGGTATTGCACTAAACCAAAGTGACTCTCCTTCTACTCCCATAGCAAGGCGGAGTAGCCTGTACAAAAAGTCCTTTCCACCGACATAGTGAGGCAGAGAGCCTAACCTCCATTCGCTTTCTCCAGAAGCAGGCAGAGAACCTTCGACTCCTTTTGCTTCCTCCTGAAGAAGGCAGAGAACCTGAACTCCTTTCGCTTCCTCCTGAAGCGGGTAGAGAACCCGGATCTTCCTGTGAATGATCCTCCCATAAAGAACACTAACAAGATGAGAGATGATGAATGGAGAAGATGACTCTCTCTCTCTAGGTTTTCTCTATAAAGGAAAGTGGTAAAATATTTTTCTTGTTGAGAGAAAAAGATTTTTTATATGAGGGCTCAAAATTTGCCCTAAATCTCAACTGGTCGGCCTAGATCATCCCGAATGATCTATAGATCGTCCTGTAGGATCAGTTCAAAATTAGTTTTTCCAGCCTGGATGATCTGGCCCTTCTGGATGATTAGTAGAAAAAATTGTTCAAATCATCCCGTACGATTTAGGACAAATTTTGAGCCCTCCTATAAAAGATCTTTTTCTTTCAATAAGAAAAATCTTTTGCCACTTTCCTTTCCAGAGAAACCCTAGAGAGAGAGAGTTTGGGAGAGAGAGAGAGGATGTTATGAGGGGGAGTTCATGAGGGGTTCACAAAGGTTACTCCAAGTAAGGATCAGAGTCATCTTCTCCGCTCGTCATCTTTTATTGTGTTGGTGTTCTTTGGGAGAGGATCATTCGCAAGAAGATCCGGGGTTCTCTGCCTGCTTCAGGAGGAAGCAAAAGGAGTTCGAGGTTCACTGCCTGCCTCAGGAGGAAGCAAAAGGAGATTAGGTTCTCTGCCTCACCGTGTCGGTGGAAAGGAGGTTTTTATACAGGCTTCTCCACCTTGCAATGGGAGCAAAAGGGGAGATACTTTGAGTTAGTGCAATACCCGGAGGGGAGGCTCCGGGGAGTGGACATTGGTCAAGTTGACCAAACCACTATAAAAATCTTGTGTGTTCTTTCTGATTACTTTCTACACTTTAGTTTTTTTGTGATTATCTGCTTGGGTAAAATTTGTGTTTAATCTTTTCGTTTGAGTATTTATTTGTATCCATTGCATATCATAAAAAAGATTCTTACTGTTTCTCTCAAATTTTTAAATAACCAATTCACCCCCACTCTTGGTTAGCCTCAAAACTAGTTCATTAGGGCTTAACATCCCTAACAAACTTTCAAGTGTTATTAGAGAGGGATTCAAAATTTAAGTTTAAAAACTTTTGAATTTGATCCATGGCTAACTGTGGTAATCGTAATACTTCTGACGGATATTCAATTACACGACCACCATTATTTTATAACATACCTTTAATCTTTGGAAAACTCGCATGTCCACTTTTATTTAATCAATTGATTATCGCATGTGGATGCTAGTTAAGGATGGATACGAACCACCTTTTAGGATGATTAACAATGTTAAAACTGAACTGCCCTTTACTGACTAGACTTTTAATGATCGTGATTTAGCACAATTAAATGCCAAATGCTTAAACTATTTTTTCTGTGCTTTAAAGTCTGAGGATTACATGCGTGTCTCTACGTGTACAACTAGTAAGGAAATTTGGGATAGATTGTGCATCACGTATGAAGGTACAACTGAAGTCAAATAGCCTAGGTTAAATATTTTACTTCATGACTATGAACTTTTTCACATGAAACTTACTGAAACCATTTCTGAAATGTATACGAGATTCACTCAAATCGTCATTTCTTTGCATGCCTTAGGTAGAGAACTTACAAACTATGAAAGAGTGAACAAAATTCTTAGATGTCTGCCTTCTTCATATGATGCTAAGATAACTGCAATCGCTAAATTTAAAGATTTGAATACTTACTCTATTGATAGATTACTTGGATCACTCAATGCTTACGAGCAAGCGGTGAACTAAAGACAGCTTGATACAGGTGAGAAGAAGAATGAGAAAATAGTGGCACTGAAGACCAACGAGAGTGATACTAGTGCTTCCAGGTCTGATAGTGATGACGTTGCCTTGATCACTAGGTAATTCAAAAGCTTTCTAAGGAAGAAAAATAAGAACTTTCAGAAGTGGAATAAGGGTAAGCCCAATAAAAATTTTAAGGGTTCATCTGACACAGTCTATTTTGAATGCAGGAAGCCTGGACACATTAAGGCTGATTGTCCTATACTTAAAAAACTCACCCAAGCAAGGAGAAGGGTGAGGAGAAACACAAGTTCAGGAAGGACAAGAAGCGGATTTAGAAGGCGTTCTGGGTAGATTCTGCATCCAACTCTTTTGAGACTGAAGCTCAAGAGGAGGAAACAAATCTATGTCTGATGGCTGATGATCATCCTGGTCAGTCTGACTAGGAAGAGATATGTGAGCTTACTTACGATCAATTACTTAAAATATCTGAAAAAAATTCATGCATCGTATAGGAAGCTTAAGAAAACCCATGCTAGCTTGAAATTGGATTATTTGACTTTGCAAAAAGAGCATGATGTTTTGATTAAGGATCATTCCACTGTTGATTGTAATCACATGTCTTTACTTGATAAATTTGATGAACTGAATAAAAAGCATTCTGATTTAATTATTGAGCATGATTCATTAAAAACCATGCATATCGATTTAGAAAAAGCTTTCAAAGAAATTAGATAATATGGCATGTTAAGGGTAGAGTAGCAATGGTTCTTTGAAATTTGAAATTGCAAGTTTAGAGGAATAAAATAAATTTTTAAAAGTTAAGATCAATGCTTTTGAGAAATATGAAATACCTCCTACGTTTACACAGTTTTATGCACCTCCACCTTTTATAGAATCTGGTTCAAAATCATCAAAGCATGTTTCATACAAACCTAGGAAAAGGCACTATCACCCATGTAGATTAGTTAACCCTTTTCCTAGTGTTAGATATTTTCCTGTGCTTTGTTAGGACATATTTCCCACACCTGCATTGTTCACCATAGTACACATTGGGTGTGGAAGCCCAAATTGCCTGTTTTATAGCACAGCACACATGCATTGCATTTTTCTTTTCATAAGAAGGAACCCAAACCTGTTTTGGTTCCTAAAACTGACATTTGATGATTTTGTAGGTGTGCTGTCACATAAGACCTCGTGAGAGCATGTGGTACCTAGACAGCGGATATTCTAGACACATAACTGGAGATGCAAATCAGTTCATTTCGTTGGAGGCCAAGGCTAGAGGCAAGGTTACACTTGGAGATAACACCACCAAGAGGGTGGTAGGTTCAAGTATAATTGGTGATTCAAAGAGTTTTATGATTGATAATATTTTGCTTGTAGATGGATTAAAATATAACTTGCTGATCATCAGTCAACTCTGTGATAAAGGATACAGCATCAAATTCCTTCCCACTTGCTGCATTTTAAGCTTAAATGACAAAGTTATTTTGCAGGGACAAAAGATCAATAATATCTACAAGCTGGATGTAAGTTGCATTAAAGCTGAAAATTCAATTTGCTTAAAAATTGCTGCTGATGAGTCTTGGTTGTGGCATACGAGTTTGTGTCATGTCAGTATGAAAACCCTTAGGAGAGTCACCCAAAAGGACTTAGTTAGAGGTGTGCCCAAGCTTAAGTTCACTAAGGACCACTTATGTGATGCCTGTTAGTTAGGGAAGCAAGTCCAGTCCTCTATTCGGTATGTTAAGGATATTTGCACCTCTAGACCTTTAGAAGTCCTTCACATGGATCTCTTTAGACCCATTAGCACTGCCAGCTTAAGGGGGAAAGTCTATGGGTTTTTGATTGTAGATGACTACTCAAGGTTCACTTGGATTAAATTTCTGTCACAGAAATTTAAGTCATTTGATGAGTTTAAGTCCTTCTCCACTTGGATTCAGAGGAAGTTAGGTTATGAGATCTTGACTATTCATAGTGATCATGGTGGAGAGTTTGAAAATGTGAATTTTAGAAGTTTCTGTGATGAGCAAGGGATTAGTCATAATTTTTTAGCTCCTAGGACCCCTCAGCAGAACGGGGTAGCTGAAAGGAAGAACAGGACCTTAGTGGAAGCCGCTAGAGCCATGCTTGCTGAGTATTCACTTTCAAAATACTTTTGGGCTGAAGCGGTGAACACTATCTGTTATGTGCTGAATAGGGTGAATATGATATCAAATCTGAACAAGACACCTTATGATATTATTAAGGGTAGAACTCCAAACCTGTCCCACCTCCATGTCTTCGGCTGTAAGGTTTTCATTCTGAATAATAAGAAATCATCCTTAGGAAAATTTGACCCCAAATCTGATGAAGGAGTGTTCTTAGGCTATTCTAGTGTGGGAAAATCCTTTAGGGTGTTCAATAAGAGGACTTTAGTGGTGGAAGAGACAACTCTTGTGGTGTTTGATGAATCTGATCCTAAGGTGACTAGAGTTGAGGAAGAAGAAGAGGTAGAGGAGATTACCCAAGGGGTTGCAAATGTAAATCTGTAGGAGAGGGTAGAACCTAAAACCATACTGCCTAGAGATTGGAGATATTCTTCGAGTCATCCTAAAGAATTGATCTTAGGAGACCCTTCTGAAGGTGTTAGGACTATGCATGGACTTAGGAAGGAAGTAAACCAATCTACCTTTATCTCAATGACTGAGCCCTCCAACATCAATCAAGCACTTTCGGATGAGTTTTGGATCTTAGCTATGCAAGAAGAATTGAATCAATTTGAAAGGAATGATGTTTCGGAGTTAGTAGAAAGACCTAGAAATTAAAGTATAGTAAGAACCAAGTGGGTCTTTAAGAATAAGATGAATGATTCTGGTGTGGTGGTTAGGAATAAGGCAAGATTGGTGGCTAAGGGGTATAATCAGATTGAAGGGATTGATTTCGAGGAGACCTTTGCCCTTGTAGCTAGATTGGAAGGCATTAGAGTGCTACTAGCCTTTGCCTATTATAAGGGATTTAAGCTGTTTCAAATGGATGTCAAGTATGCCTTTTTAATGGGGTAATAAAAGAGGATATTTTTGTTTTATAACCCCCAGGTTTTGAGAGTTTTCAATATTCAAATCATGTTTACAAATTAAAAAAGGTCTTATATGGATTGAAACAGGCACCCAGAGCTTGGTATGAGAGGCTTAGCACATTCCTGTTAGAAAGAGAGTTTGTTAAGGGGAGCGTAGACACTACCCTTTTTCTAAGGAGAATAGGGGATGACTTACTCATTGTCCAGAGTTATGTTGATGATATAATTTTTAGATCTTCTAATAAATATTTATGTGATGAGTTTTTCAAAATAATGAGTAAGGAGTTTGAGATGAGTATGATGGGAGAATTGTCCAACTTATTAGGGTTTAACATAAGGCAAATGGATGATGGAACATTTCTAAATCAATCTAAATACACTAAGGACATTTTGAAGAAATATAAAATGGACAAAGCCAAGCCAATCAACACTCCCATGAGCTTCTCTGTTCAGTTAGATAAGGATTCAAGTGAAAAATCTATTGATCAGAAGAAGTATAGAGGAATAATTGGATCATCGCTTTACCTGATTACTAGCTGACCTGATATCATGTTTAGTGTCTGTCTTTGTGCTATGTTTCAGGCTGATCCCAAAGAGTCCCACATGACTGTTGTTAAGTGAATTCTTAGATATCTTTTAGGGACCCCAAACCTAGGAATCTGGTACCCTAGGCACAGTACCTCTTTTGAGATTATTGGATATTCTGATTTTGACTTTACAGGGTGTAGGATGGATAGAAAGAGCACTTCTGGAGCTTTTCAATTCATAGGACAGTCGTTAGTCTTCTGGTCCAGTAGAAAATAGAACTCAGTTGCACTTTCTACTACTGAAGTTAAGTACATTGCCTTAGGAAGTTGTGTGGCCCAAGTTCTTTGGTTGAAGCAACAAGTTTTGGATTTAGGATTACCTGTGGGTACAATTTCTGTTCTGTATGATAATACTAGTGCCATCTGCATCTCTAAGAATCAAATCCAACATTCTAGAACCAAACACACTGATATAAGGCATCACTTCATTAGGGACCATGTTACGAAAGGGGACATTGAGCTACATCATGTAGCAACTGAAAATCAGCTGGCTGACATATTCAATAAACTACTGGCCTTTAACTCATTCAGCATTTTGAGGACCAGATTAGGAGTGATTGATATAAATGCTTGATTCTGATGACTGCTGATTTCTAATTTCTCTGATTTTTATTCTACTTCTGTTAGTAGCTGTTTGATTTGATGATTTGCTTTCTGTTGTTTTTAATTTTCTTCTGTTGATTTCTATGTTAGCCTTGGTGTTAGGTTGATTTGAGTATTTATGTTGATGTAATTTTCTATCTAGTTTTATTTACTGGTTCATCTCTTTTATCTACTATTTTATGTTTTTTAAAATCCGATCACTGCTCGCTACTTCTGATAAATTGGATATCTGACTGAGAGTTTTACCTTATTTTTATTTGGAGGCTCGTAAGCAGTGATTGATTCCACTAGATTTGTTAAAGGGAAGAAACATTGATGATTGTTTCTCTTCCTCTAACTCCTTTACTGGTGTATTATTTCTTTTGGATAAAAATCTTCTTCAAAATTAAAATATTAGTTTTTGAAATAGAGATTTATTTTATCTTTCTACAGTAATCTACCTCATATGAATAGTGTTTTCAAAGTCTTGAGTCATCATTATGATTTTCTAAACCAAGTGATTGCACTTATCATATGACGTATGGTTTTTGTTTTGTGAATTACTCTTCGTTATTGTGGAGAGCGTCTCCTATGTCTGGAAGATAACTTTACAGCTGAGATGCTTTAACAATTTTGAGAGGGAGACAGCTTACAAAAGATGCGCAGTGCACCAAATAAATTAAAAAAAGAGGCATAAAATGAGCCCAAAGGTGAAAAGATGCAAAATGTCACCAAACTACAAGATACACAAAGTGTATCAAAAATCAAAAGATGCACAAAGCGCCAAACCAATTGAAAAAGAGACACAAAATGAGCCCAAATCAAGCTTTCTTCCCTTTCAGATTGCTAAATATCTTAGAACAATCTGTGCGCCACTTCATATTTTCACAAGCTTGAGTTTGAAAATACTGATTTTTGATTTATTACTTTGTAACACTATTATATCAGATATTTTTCTGGAACGAGGCTTGAAAGGATCTCTTTTCGAATCTAATTTCTTTTCTTCTGAATTAAATTTTTGTCTTGAAAGGGATTTGTATCCATAAGGTGCCCGAGGTGGAAGTTACGAAAGTCTATTTTTCCAACTTTTTCTGGATTTCAGTGCTGTCAATCATCTTCTTATTAGTTTTTGGATCTAAAATCTAGGAAAAATTCTGATTTACTGGAGCAGCTTGATAAAAAAAAAATTGTTATTTTTGTGTTCTCATTTTATATTTTATTTCCTTTAGTTTTGTTTTTCTTTTTGATGGTTGTGTTTTTTGGATCCTGATTGTTCATCTCCATCCTCCATCTTTTTTTTGCTTTCTTCACATCATCCTGGATGATTCACAGATCGTCCTGGATGATCTTCTTCGTCGTAGACGATCCAAACATTGTCCTAGACGATCAATTCAAAATTGTCCCCACACTGATCACACGGTTAAGAAACACCAATTATTGGTGATCATCCTAGATGATCCCTACATCGTCCTGGATGATATGATCCATATCTTCCTGACCTGATCAGACGGCTGAGCATGCTCCAATTATTGGTCATTATCTTGGACGATTCACCAAATCATCTCGGGCGATCCACCAAATCGTCCCAGACGATCCACGTGTCAGCAGCCGGACAATTCAAATTCGGCTCGTCCGACACACTTTTTGCACATCATCCTGGATGATCCACCTAATCTTCTGGGATGATACTTTTCGTCAACGGTCGTCCGGCTTGACTCCTCAGGACGATCGCCTATGTCTAATCATCCTGGATGATCTCTGATTATTCTGGACGATCCGATCAACTTTTTGACCAATCGTCCTGGCCGTCATAAATGCTCAAATCATCTTGGACAATCTCATGATCTTACGGGACGATCCGACTGACTTCTATTTAAACAGCCGATTTCTTCAGTTTTTTTTCACACTTCTCCTTCCACTCTCCCTCACTTGTGTTTGCTAATGGCTGGCGGGAAGCGTTCTAGGAAAAAGGGTGTGAGTTCCTCATGAGGGAATGTTGATCCTCGCTTTCCCCATGCAACCGATCAGGCTTCCTTCCAACGCTATCATGAGATGGCAATCACGTAGTCAAAAATAGTAAACCCCCGTACCCTTACCTATCATGTTCTTTATCTTTTTGCACACACCTCCCTCACTTTCATCCTTACCCTCGCCTTTCCATTTAGCCTTGAACTTCTTGAAGTTTTCTTTGCCAATCTGCGCATTTCTACTGACTATTCCACCCTCTGCTCATATGTGAATCAACGTCCTGTGGAACACACAGCCCAGGACTTTTATAACATCCTTCAACTTTCTGTGACTAGAGATAAAATCCATACTCTGATTACTGACCCTGACTATGATTGGAGTGTCACCGATCACTTTTTTCAAAATATGAATGCACCCTACCATGACAATGCTTGTACTTCCCTCCTCAAGGATGCACTGACCATTCAGCACGTCCTTCGTTCCTCCGTCATCCCAAAGGCTGGGGATCGGATTCACATTAACCCCTTATCATCTCTGACCACATATTACATCTTGGCCCACCAGGACTTTAATGCCACTGACCTTCTTATCAGATACATCGAGCACCTCACCACTATTAGAGATCAGGGTTATAGACATCATCCTAATCTTGCTTTAGGACATATCATTACATATGCCTTAGACACTAAATATGACCTGCAGTATCCAGTCCCTCCCGATGTCCCTCCTTCCTTCTTCACAAATAATTCATTCCATATCCTACACAACACCCGACTACATCTGGAGCCCGCCCCGGATATTGAGGAGGAAGAGGAAGAAGTTATTCCCGTTCCTGCTGCACTAGATGCCCCTGCTCCCCTTCGCATCGCTTCACCTTTTGACCATCTGGTGCAGCGCTTCGATCAGTGGGAGGCCAGATTTGACTCCTATGTTGCTGCCCAGGAGTAGCGGCATGCTGAGGACCTGCAGTGCTTTACTGACTATGCTGCTCAGCAGGAACAGCAGCACGACCAGGATATTGCCTGCATTGGAGCACACTTCACCGCCATCCACACTTACTTATCACCACCATAACCACCTCCTCCTTCTGATCAGGATCTGCCTCCATTTTAGTGTTCTATTTTGTACTTGTTTTTTCTATTTGTACTGTTATTTCTATTTTATGTTTTCCCTCCTCCTTTTTGTGATGTTAAAAGGGAGAGTCAGTTGTAGTAGTTTTTGATCTTATCTTGTAGTGTTTATGTCATTTATAGTTGTTTCCTTGAACTGCTCTATTTAATCAATAAAATTTGAAAAAAAAAATTTATTTTTCGATCTCCTAGTTCTTTTATTTTTAAACTACTGCACATATGTTTTCCATCATCAAAAAGGGGGAAATTGTTGCAAATTTGGTTTTGATCATGACAAATATGTTTCTATTTTACTTTGCTTGGCTAACCCATTTCAGGTACAAAAGATCAAGAGCAACTCAAGCAAACTCAAGATCGGGTCCAAGTGTGTCCAAATGTACTGTTTTCTTTTTCTTGAGTCAATTGTAATGTAAGTGATCCCCTAGCTAAGTAACCTTACACACTCATACTCAAGAGGAGAGCTTGAGTGGATTAGAGTTTCTGTTTAATTTTTTATTCAGATCATCCTAGACGATATTGATATCATCCTGAATGATCAAGTAAAAATAGAAACCCTAATTACAGTGGCCAAGTTAAGTCTGTCTAATTAAGCAGATCATCTTGGATGATTACTATATCGTATGGGATGATATGCTCAAATCAAAAATTCTCAGCCGCCAGATCAAGTTAAGTAAGTTTTTATTTTAAGATATTTGGTCTGATCGTCCCGGACGATACTTGTACAATCATGCCTAATTTTTTCTGGTAATTAAGGAAAGCTATTAACATTTGATTGATACGATCATATCATCCTGGACGATCGTAGGATCGTCATAGATGACCCAAATCGTCTAGTGTGTTTCAGCTGTACGTCTAGAGCGGTGCTCAGGATGATTTGGGCACATTTTAAACTAATCGTACGGGATGATACCCTTATCGTCCTGGACAATCAAGTCATTTTTGGGTCGTCAGCACAAGTTTCTCTGAACGACTAGAGTGGTCTTCTGGACAAAATTCCTGAATTTACACTAATCACCCCAGACGATCGCAAAATCGTACGGGACGATATGAACAACTTTTTCCACTGATCGTCCAGAAGAGCCAGATCGTCCAGGCTGAAATAGATGATTTTTAACAGATCGTACAGGATGATCTACCAATCGTCCTGGACGATCTAGGCCGACCAGTTGAGATTTAGGGAAATTTTTGAGCCCTCCTATAAAAGATCTTTTTCTTTCAACAAAAAAAATCTTTTGCCTCTTTCCTTTCCAGAGAAACCCTAGAGAGAGAGAGTTTCGGAGAGAGAGAGAGAGGATCTTGTGTGGGGGAGTTCGTGAGGGGTTCACGAAGGTTGCTCCAAGCAAGGATCAGAGTCATCTTCTCCGCTCATCATCTTTCGTTGTGTTGGTGTTCTTTGGGAGAGGATCATTTGCAAGAAGATTCGGGGTTCTCTGCCCTCTTCAGGAGGAAGCAAAAGGAGTCTGAGGTTCTCTGCCTGCTTCAGGAGGAAGCAAAAGGAGGTTAGGTTCTCTACCTCACCGTGTCGGTGGAAAGGAGGTTTCTGTACAGGCTTCTCTGCCTTGCTGTGGGAGCAAAAGGAGAGAAACTTTGAGTTAGTGCAATACCCGGAGGGGAGGCTCCGGGGAGTGGATGTAGGTTAAGTTGACCGAACCACTATAAAAATCTGGTGTGTTCTTTCTGATTACTTTCTGCACTTTAGTTTCTCTGTGATTATCTGCTTGGGTGAAATTTGCATTTAATCTTTTCGTTTGAGTATTTATTTGTATCCACTGCATATCATAGAAAAGATTCTTACTGTTGCTCTCAAATGTTTAAATAACCAATTCACCCCCCCTCTTGGTTAGCCTCGGGACTAGTTCATCAGGGCTTAACATCCCTATCAAACTTTCACTCTTCCTATTCACTTACACCCTGCAAAGTCAGAATCAGAATATTAAATAATCTCAAAAGAGGTGTTGTGCCTAGGGTACCAGATTCTTAGGTTCGGGGTCCGTAAAAGATATCTAAGTGAAAGTTTGATAGGGATGTTAAGCTCTGATGAACTAGTCCTGAGGCTAACCTAGAGGGGGGGGGGTGAATTGGTTATTTTAAAATTTTGAGAACAATAGTAAAAACTTTTTCAATGATTTGCAGCAGAAATAAGTAAAACACACAATCGAAAAGATCAAACACTGAATTCACCCAAGCAGATAATCACAGAAAACTAAAGTGCATAAAGTAATCAGAAAGAACACATAAGATTTTTATAGTGGTTTGGTCAACTTGACCAACATCCACTCCCCGGAGCCTCGCCTCCGAGTATTGCACTAAACCAAAAGTGACTCTCCTTCTGCTCCCACAGCAAGGCGGAGAAGCTTGTACAAAAACTACTTTTCACCGACACGGTGAGGTAGAGAACTTAACCTACTTTCTCTTCCTCCAAAAGCAAGCAGAGAACCTCAGACTCCTTTCACTTCCTCCTGAAGCAGGCACAGAACTTGACCTCCTTTTGCTTCCTCCTGAAGCAGGTAGAGAACCCGGATCTTCTTGCGAATCATCCTCCCACAAAGAACACCGACGAGAACAGAGATGATAAATGGAGAAGATGACTCTGATCCTTACTTGGAGCAATCTTGTGAATCCCTCACAAACTCCCCCTCACAAGATCCTCTCTCTCTCTCCCAAACTCTCTCTCTCTAGGGTTTCTCTATAAAGGAAAGTGGCAAAAGATTTTTCTTGTTCAAAGAAAAAGACCTTTTATATGAGGGCTCAAAATTTGCCCTAAATCTCGACTGGTCAGCCTAGATCATCCAGGACGATCGATATATCATCCTGTACGATCAGTTCAAAATCAGCTCTTTCAGCTTAGACGATCTGGCTCTTCTGGACGATCAATGGAAAAAGTTGTTCGGATCGTCCCGTAATTTCCTGTGATCCTCCAGGATAATTCGTACAAATTAAGGAATTTCGTCCAGAAGACCGCTCGGGTCGTCCAGAGAAACTTGTGCTAGATGACCTAAAAATGACTGGATCGTCCAGAACGATAAGGGTATCATCCTGTACGATTAGTTCGAAAAGTGCCAAAATCATCCTGAGCACCGCTCGGGACGTACAGTTAAAATACACTAGACGATCATGATCATCTAGGATGATCCTACGATCATCCCGGATGATATGATCGTATCAATCAAATATTAATTTCTTTCCTTAATTACCAGACTAATTTAGGCATGATTATACTGGATCATCCCGGACGATATCATTCGAGATGATACCATACGGGATGATCAGACCAAATATCTTAAAATAAAAACTTGCCTAACTTGATCTGGCGGCTGAGAATTTCTGATTTGAGCCTATCATCCCGTACGATGTAATGATCGTTCAGGATGATCGGCTTAATAAGACAGACTTAACTTGGTCACCCTAATTAGGGTTTCTATTTTTACTTGATCATCCAGGACGATGTGAATATCGTTTAGGACGATCTGAACAAAAACTTAAATAAAAACTCTAATTCACTCAAGCTTTCCCCCTGAGTTTGTGTGTGCAATGTTACTTAGCTAGGAGATCAGTTACATTACAATTGACTCAAGAAAAGGAGAAACAGTATATTTTAGACACACTTGGACCCGATCTTGAGTTGGCTTGAGTTGCTCTTGATCTTTTATACCTAAAATGGGTTAGCCAAGCAAAACACAATACAAACATATTTATCATCATCAAAACCAGAGTTGCAACAATCTCCCCCTTTTTGATGATGGCAAAACATTTGTGTAGTAGTTTAAAATAAAAGAATTGGAAGTCAACTAACACACATCGAAAAACTACAAATGACATAAACAATCCAAGACAAGATCAATGCATAAACCAAAAATAAACTACTACTGACTCCCCCTTTTGACATCACCAAAAGGAGGAGGACAAACAGAAAAGTAGAAACAACAGTATAAACAGAAAAAGAACAACTACAAAACACAAAATAATGATTTTTTTTGGATCAATCTGCTCCAGTAAACAAGAATTTTTCCTTGATTTTAAATCCAAAAACCAATAAGAAGACGATTGACAGCGCTAAAATCCAGAAAAAGTTGGAAAATCGACTTTCGGAACTCCCACCTCGGACACCTTATAGATGCAAAGCCCATTCAAGATAAAAATCCAATTCAGAAAAAAAGAAATTAGATTCGGAAAGAGATCCTTTCAAGCCTCATTCCAGAAAAAATATCTGATATAATATTATTGCAAAGTAATAAATCAGAAATCAGGATTTTCAAACTCAAGGTTTTGAAAATATGAAGTGGTGCTCGGATTTTTCTAAGATATTTAGCGATCTGAAAGGGAAGAAAGCTTGATTTGGGCTCATTTTATACCTTTTTTCAATTTATTTGGCGCTTTACATATCTTTTAATTTTTGATACACTTTCTGAATCTTTTAGTTTGGCGACATTTCGCATCTTTTCAGCATTGGGTTTATTTTGTGCCTCTTTTTTAATTTGTTTGGTGCACTGCACATCTTTTGTAAGCTTTCTCCATCTCAAACTCGTTAAAGGATCTCATCTATAAAATTACCTTCCAGACATAGGAGACGCTCTCCACAATAAGGAAGAGTAATTCACAAAACAAAAGCTATACGTCGTATGATAAGTACAATCACTTGGTTTAGAAAATCATTATAATGACTCAAGACTTTGAAAACACTATTTGTGTGAGGTAGATTACTGTAGGAAGATAAAATAAATCTCTATTTCAAAAATTAATATTTTAATTTTGAAGAGGATATTTATCGAAAAGAAATAATACACCAGTAAAGGAGTTAGAGGAAGAGAAACAATCATCAATGTTTCTTCCCTTTAACAGATCCATTGTAATCAAACACTGCTTACCAGCTTTCAAATAAAAACAAGGTAAAACTCTTAGTTAGAAATCCAATTTATCAGAAGTAGCGAGGAGTGATCAGATTTTGAAAAGCATAAAACAGTAAATAAAAGAGATGAACCTGTAAATAAAAATAGGTAAAAAATTACATCAAAATAAACACTCAAATAAAACTGACATCTAGGCTAAAATAGAAATCAGTAGAAAAATAAAAACCAACAGAAAATATATAATCAAGTCAAATAACTAATTAACAAAAATAAAATAAAAAGGGCAAATCAGATATCAGTATTCATCAGAATCAAGCATTTATATCAATCACTCCTAATCTGATCCTCAAAATGCTGAATAAGTCAAAGGCTAGTGGTTTAGTAAATATGTCAGCCAGCTGATTTTTAGCTGCTACATGATGTAGCTCAATGTCCCCTTTTGTAACATGGTCCCTAATAAAGTGATGCCTTATATCAATGTGTTTGGTTCTAGAATATTGGATTGGACTCTTAGATATACAGATGGCACTAGTATTATCACACAGAATAGAAATTGAGCCCACAGGTAATCCTAAATCCAAGACTTATTGCTTCAACCAAAGAACTTGGGCCACATAACTTCCTAAGGTAATGTACTCATCTTCAGTAGTGGATAGTGCAACTGAGTCCTATTTTCTACTAGAACTGGAGACTAAAGACTGTCCTATGAATTGATAAGTTCCAGAAGTGCTCTTTCTATCCACCCTACACCTTGCAAAGTCAGAATCAGAATATCCAATAATCTCAAAAGAGGTACTGTGCCTAGGGTACCAGATTCCTAGGTTTGGGGTCCCTAAAAGATATCTAAGAATTCTCTTAACAGCAGTCAGGTGGGACTCTTCAGGATCAGCCTGAAACCTAGCACAAAGGCAAACACTAAATAAGATATCAGGTCGACTAGTAATCAGGTAAAACAGTGATCCAATAATTCCCCTATTTTTCTTCGGATCAACAGATTTTCCACTAGAATCCTTATCTAACTGAACAGAGGAGCTCATGGGAGTGTTGATTGGCTTGGCTTTGTCCATTTCATATTTCTTCAAAATGTCCTTAGTGTATTTAAATTGATTGAGAAAGTTTCCATCATCTATTTGCCTTATACTAAACCCCAAAAAGTAGGATAATTCTCCTATCATACTCATCTCAGACTCCTTACACATTTTTTTAGAAAACTCATCACAAAAATATTTATTAAAAGATCTAAAAATTATATCACCAACATAGATCTGGATAATGAGTAAGTCATCTCTTATTCTCCTCAGAAAAAGGGTGCTGTCTATGCTCCCCTTAACAAACTCTCTTTCTAACAGGAATCTGCTAAGCCTCTCATACCAAGCTTTGGGTGTCTGTTTCAATCCATATAAGGCCTTTTTTAATTTGTAAATATGTTTTTGATATTATGAACTCTCAAAACCTGGGGGTTGTTCTACAAAAACATCCTCTTTTATTACCCCATTTAAAAAGGCACTCTTGACATCCATTTGAAATAGCTTAAATCCCTTCAATCTGCAAAGTCTAGTAGCACTCTAATGGCTTCCAATCTAGCTACAGGGGTAAAGGTCTCCTCAAAATCAATCCCTTCAATCTGATTATACCCCTTAAACACCAATCTTGCCTTATTCCTAACCACCGCACCAGAATCATTCATTTTATTCTTAAAGACCCACTTGGTTCCCACTATACTTTAATTTCTAGGTCTTTCTACTAACTCCCAAATATCATTCCTTACAAATTAATTCAATTCTTCTTGTATAGCTAAGATCCAAAACTCATCAGAAAGGGCTTAATTAATGCTGGTGGGTTCAGTCATTCAGATAAAGAAAGAGTGGTTTACTTTCTTCCTAAGTCCATGCCTAGTCCTAACACCTTCAAAAGGGTCTCCTAAGATCAGTTCTTTAGGATGACTCATTGAATATCTCCAATCTCTAGGCAGAGTGGTTTGAGGATCTACCATTTCCTCTAGATTTACATTTTTAACACCTTGGGTAATCTCTTCTACCTCTTGTTCTTCCTCAACTCTAGTCACTTTAGGATCAGATTCATCAAACACCACATGAGTTGTCTCTTCCACCACCAATTTCCTCTTATTAAACGCCCTAAAGGATTTCCCCACACTAGAATAGCCTAAGAACACTCCTTCATCAGATTTGGGGTTAAACTTTCCTAAGGATGATTTCCCATTGTTCAGAATGAAAACCTTACAGCCAAAGATATGGAGGTGGGACAGGTTTGGAATTCTACCCTTAATGATCTCATAAGGTGTCTTGTTAAGATTTGATCTTACATTCACCCTATTCAGCACATAATAATCAGTGTTCTCCGCTTCAGCCCAAAAGTACTTTGGAAGTGAATACTCAGCAAGCATGGCTCTAACGGCTTCCACTAAGGTCCTGTTCTTCCTTTCAGCTACCCCGTTCTGCTGAGGGGTCTTAGAAGCTGAAAAATTATGACTAATCCCATGCTCCTCATAGAAACTTCCAAACTTTAGATTTTTAAACTCTCCACCATGATTACTATGAATAGTCAAGATCTCACAACCTAACTTTCTCTGAATCCAAGTGGAGAAGGACTTAAATTTATCAAATGACTCAGATTTATGTGACAAAAATTTAATCCAAGTGAAGCTTGAGTAGTCATCAACAATTACAAACCCATAGACTTTTCCCCCTAAGCTGGCTGTGCTAATTGGTCCAAAGAGGTCCATGTGAAGAACTTCTAACAATCTAAAGGTACTAATGTCCTTAACAGAGTGAAAGGAAGACTAGACTTCCTTCCCTAATTGATAGGCATCACACAGGTGGTCCTTAGAGAACTTAAGCTTTGGGACACCTCTAACTAAGTCCTTCTGGGTGACTCTCCTAAGGGTTTTCATACTGGCATGACACAATCTCCTATGCCACAACCAAGACTCATCAGCAGCAATTTTTAAGTAAATTGAATTTTCAGCTTTAATGCAACTTACATCCAGCTTATAGACATTGTTAATCATTTGTCCCTACAAAACAACATTGTCATTTAAGCTTAAAATGCAGCAAGTGGAAAGGAATTTGATACTGTATCCTTTGTCATAGAGTTGACTGATGCTCAGTAAGTTATGTTTTGGTCCATCTACAAACAAAACATTATCAATCATAAAACTCTTTGAATCACCAATTATACATGAACCTACCACCCTCCTAGTGGTGTTATCTCCAAGTGTAACCTTGCCTCCAGCCCTGGCCTCCAGCGAAATGAACTGATTTGCATCTCCAGTCATGTGTCTTAAACATCCGCTGTCCAGGTACCACATGCTCTCACGAGGTCTTGTGAGAGAGCACACCTACAAAATCATCAAATGTCAGTTTTAGGAACCCATTCAGGTTTGGGTTCCTTCTTATGAAAAGAAGAATGCAATGCATGTATGCTACGCTGTGAAACATGTAATTTGGGCCTCCACACCCAATGTGTACTACGGTGAATAGTGCATGTGTGAGAAATGTGTCCTAGCATGCCACATGAAAAACATCTAACACCAAGAAAAGAGCTAACTAATCTACGTGGGTGATAGTGCCTCTTCCTAGGTTTGTATGAAACATGCTTTGATGATTTTGAACCAGATTCTATAACAAGTGGAGGTGCATAAAATTGTGCAAACGTAGGAGGTGATTCATGTTTCTAAAAAGCACTGATCTTAACTTTCAAAAATTCATTTTCTTTCTTTAAACTTGCAATTTTAAATTTCAAAACACCATTACTACTCTGCACTTCACCTACCAGATTGTCTAATTCTTTGAAAGCTTTTCTCTAAATTAACATGCATGGTTTTCAGTAAATCATGCTCAGTAGTCAGATCAGAATATTTTTTATTCAATTCATCAAACTCATCAAGTAAAGACATGTGATTACAATCAGCAGTAGAATGATCTTTAATCAAAATTTCTCGCTCTTTTTGTAAGTTCAGAAATTCTAGTTTTAGGATAGCATGAGTTTTCTTAAGCTTCCTATACGATGCATAATTTTTTTTAGATATTTCAAATAATTAATCGTAAGTAAGCTCACATACCTCTTCCTGGTTAGAATGACTAGGATGATCATCAGTCATCAGACACAAATTTGTTTTCTCCTCTTCAGCTTCAGTCTCAGAGGAGATAGATGCAGAATCTGTCTCGAATGCCTTCTGAATCCGCTTCTTATCCTTTCTGAACTTGTGTTTCTCCTCACCCTTCTCCTTGCTTGGGTGAGCTCTAAGTGTAGGACAATCAGCCTTATTGTATCCAGGCTTCCTGCATTCAAAACAAACAGTATCAGATGAACCTCTAAAATTTTTGCTGCACTTACCCTTATTCCACTTCTAAAAGTTCTTGTGTTTCTTCCTTAGAAAACTTTTAAATTGCCTATTGATCAAGGCAACGTCATCGCTATCAGACCCGAAAGAACTAGTATCACTTTCGTTGGCCTTTAGTGCCACTATTTTCTCCTTCTTCTTCTCAGCTGCATCAATCTATTTTTGGTTCACCCCTTGCTCGTAAGCAATGAGTGATCCAAGTAAGCTATCAATAGAGTAAGTATTCAAATATTTAGACTCAGTGATTATAATTATCATAGCATCATATAAAGAAGGTAAACATCTAAGAATTTTATTCACTCTTTCATAGTTTGTAAGTTCTCTACCTAAGGCATGCAAAGAGGTGACAATTTGAGTGAACCATGTATACACTTTAGAAATGGATTCAGTTGGTTTCATGCAAAAAAGTTCATAGTCATGAAGCAAAATGTTTAACCTATACTGTTTGACTTCAGTTGTACCTTCATAAGTGATGCACAATCTATCCCAAATCTCTTTACCATTCATACAAGTAGAGACATGCATGTAATCTTCAGATATAAAGCATAGAAAAAGCAGTTCAAACATTTGGCATTTAATTATGCTAAGTCACGGTAATCAAAAGTCCAATCAATAAAGGGCAGTTCAGTTTTAACATTGTTAATCATTCTAAAAGGTGGCTCGTAGCCATCCTTAACAAGCATCCACATACGATAATCAATTGATTAAAGAAAAGTGGACATACTAGTTTTCCAAAATTCAAAAAGAATGTTATCAAACAATGGCTGTCATGTAATTGAATAACCTTCAACAGTATTACGATTACCAAAGTTAGCCATGGATTAAATTCAAAAGTTTTTCAAAACTAGATTTTATGAATCCTGCTCTGATACCACTTGAAAGTTTGATAGGGATGTTAAGCCCTAATTAACTAGTCCCGAGGCTAACCAAGAGTGGGGGTGAATTGGTTATTTTAAAAATGTAAAAGAAACAGTAAAAACCTTTTCGATGATTTATAGCGGAAACAAGTAAAACACACAATCGAAAAGATCAAACACTGAATTCACCCAAGCAGATAATCACAGAAAACTAAAGCGCAAAAAGTAATCAGAAAGAATACACCAGATTTTTATAGTGGTTCGGTCAACTTGACCTACGTCCACTCCCCGGAGCCCTCCCTCCGGGTATTGCACAAAACCAAAAGTGACTCTCCATCTACTCCCACAGCAAGGCGGAGAAGCCTGTATAAAATCTTCTTTTCACCGACACGGTGAGGCAGAGAACCTAACCTCCTTTCGTTTCCTCCTAAAAAAGGCAGAGATCCTCAGACTACTTTCGCTTCCTCCTGAAGCAAGCAGAGAACCTGACCTCCATTCGCTTCCTCCTGAAGCGGGCAGAGAACCCGGATCCTCTTGCGAACGATCCTCCCATAAAGAACACCGACGAGAATAGAGACGAGGAACGGAGAAGATGACTTTGATCCTTACTTGGAGCAACCTTTGTGAATCCCTCACAAACTCCCCCTCATAAGATTTTCTCTCTCTCTTCCAAACTCTCTCTCTCTATAGGGTTTCTCTATAAAGGAAAGTGGCAAAAGATTTTTCTTGTTGAAAGAAAAAGAACTTTTATATGAGGGCTCAAAATTTGCCCTAAATCTCAACTGGTCGGCCAAGATCATCCAGGACGATCGATATATCATCCTGTACGATCAGTTCAAAATCAACTATTTCAGCCTGGATGATCTAGATCTTTTGGATAATCAGTGGAAAAAGTTTTTCTGATCGTCCTGTACGATCCTACGATCGTACGGGACGATTAGTGCAAATTCAAGAATTTCATCCAAAAGACCGCTCGGGTCGTCCAAAGAAACTTGTGCTGGACGACCTAAAAATGAATGGATCATCCAGAACGATAAGGGTATCGTCCTGTATAATTAGTTCAAAAAGTGCCAAAATCATCCTGAGCACCGCTCGGGACGTACAGCTGAAACACACTAGACGATCATGATCGTCCAAGATAATCCTACGATCGTCTCCGATGATATGATCATATCAATCAAATATTAATTACTTTCCTTATTACCTGACTAATTTAGGCATGATTGTACTGGATCGTCCAGGATGATACACGTATCATCCGGGATGATCAGACCAAATATCTTAAAATAAAAACTTGCCTAACTTGATCTAGCAGCTGAGAATTTATGATTTGAGCCTATCATCTCGTACGATGTAATGATCGACAAGGATGATTGGCTTAATCAGACAGACTTAACTTGGTCACCCTAATTAGGGTTTTTATTTTTACTTGATCGTCCAGGACGATGTGAATATCTTATAGAACGATCTAAACAAAAACTTAAATAGAAACTCTAATTCACTTAAGCTCTCCCCTAAGTTCGTTTGTGCAAGGTTACTTAGCTAGGGGATCAGTTACATTACAATTTACTCAAGAAAAGGAAAAACAGTATATTTTAGACACACTTGGACCTGATTTTTAATTGGCTTGAGTTGCGCTTGATCATTTGTACCTGAAATAGGTTAGCCAAGCAAAACACAATACAAATATGTTTGTCATCATCAAAACCAGATTTGTAACACTAAGAATCCTCTAAATAGCAATCAGGTGGGACTCTTTAGGATCAGCCTGAAACCTAGAACAAAGATAAACACTAAATATGATATCAGGTCGCCTAGTAGCTAGGTAAAGAAGTGATCCAGTAATTCCTCTATACTTCTTCTGATCAATAGATTTTCTACTAGAATCCATTTCTAACTGAACAAAGGAGCTCATGGGAGTGTTGATTGGCTTGGCTTTATCCATTTCATATATCTTCAAAATGTGCTTAGTGTATTTAGATTGATTGAGCAAGGATCCATCATCCATTTTCCTTATGCTAAACCCCAAAAAGTAGGACAATTCTCCCATCATACTCATCTCAAACTCCTTACTCATTGTTTTAGAAAACTCATCACATAAAAATTTCTTAGAAGATCCAAAAATTATATCATCAACATAGATCTGGATAATGAGTAAGTCATCCCCTATTCTCCTCAGACAAAGGGTGGTGTCTATGCTCCCCTTAACAAACTCTCTTTCTAACAGGAATGTGCTAAGCCTCTCATACTAAGCTCAGGGTGCTTGTTTCAATCCATATAAGGCTTTTTTTAATTTGTAAACATGATTTGGAAATTGAGAACTCTCAAAACCTGGGGGTTGTTCTAACAAAACATCCTCTTTTATTACCCCATTTAAAAAGGCACTCTTGACATCCAATTGAAACAACTTAAATCCCTTATAACTGGCAAAGACTAGTAGCACTCTAATGACTTCCAATCAAGCTACAGGAGCAAAGGTCTCGTTAAAATCAATCCCATCAATCTAATTATACCCCTTACCAACCAATCTTGCCTTATTCCTAACCACCACACCAGAATCATTCATCTTATTCTTAAAGACCCACTTTGTTCCCACTATACTTTGATTCCTAGGTCTTTCAACTAACTCCAGACATCATTCCTTACAAATTGATTAAGTTCCTCTTGCATAGCTAAGTTTCAAAACTTAACAGAAAGGGCTTTATTGATGTTGGTGGGTTCAGTCATTGAGATAAAGGAAGTGTGGTTTACTTCCTTCCTAAGTCCATGCCTAGTCCTAACACCTTTAGAAGGGTCTCCTAAGATCAGTTCTTTAAGATGACTTGAAGAATATCTCCAATCTCTAGGCAGTGCGGTTTGAGGTTCTACACTTTCCTCTAGATTTGCATTTTCAACCCCTTGGGTAATCTCCTCTACCTCTTCTTCTTCCTCAACTTTAGTCACCTTAGGATCATATTCATCAAACACCACATGAGTTATCTCTTCCACCACCAAAGTCCTCTTATTGAACACCCTAAATGATTTCCCCACACTAGAATAGCCTAAGAACACTCCTTCATCAGATTTGGGGTCAAACTTTCCTAAGGATGATTTCCTGTTGTTTAAAATTAAGACCTTACAGCCACAGACGTGGAGGTGGGGTAGGTTTGGAGTTCTACCCTTAATGATCTCATAAGGTGTCTAGTTTAGATTTAATCTTACATTCACCCTATTCAGCACATAATAGGCAGTGTTCATCGCTTCAGTCCAAAAGAATTTTGGAAGTGAATAATCAGCAAGCATGGCTCTAGCAGCTTCCACTAAGATCCTGTTCTCCCTTTCAGCTACCCCGTTCTGCTGAGGGGTCCTAGGAGCTAAAAAATTGTGACTAATCCCTTGCTCCTCACAGAAACTTCCAAACTTTACATTTTCAAACTCTCCACCATGATCACTATCAATAGTCAAGATCTCACAACCTAACTTCCTCTGAATCCATGTGGAGAAGGACTTAAGTTCATCAAATGACTCAGATTTATGTGACAGAAATTTAATCCAAGTGAACCTCGAGTAGTCATCAATAATTATAAACCCATAGACTTTTCCCCCTAAGCTGGCAGTGCTAATGGGTCCAAAGAGGTCCATGTGAAGAACTTCTAAAGGTCTAGAGGTGCTAATGTCCTTAACATAGTGAAAGGAGGACTGGACTTGCTTCCCTAATTGACAGACATCACACAGGTGGTCCTTAGTGAACTTAAGCTTTGGGACACCTCTAACTAAGTCCTTTTGGGTGACTCTCCTAAGGGTTTTCATACTGGCACGACACAATCTCCTATGCCACAACCAAGACTCATCAGCAGTAGTTTTAAAGCAAATTGAATTTTCAGCTTTAATGCAACTTACATCCAGCTTATAGACATTGTTAGTCCTTTGTCCCTGTAAAACAACTTCGTCATTTAAGCTTAAAATTTAGCAACTGGGCAGGAATTTGATGATGTATCCTTTGTCACAGAGTTGACTGATGCTCAGCAGGTTGTGTTTCAGTCCATCTACAAGCAAAACATTATCAATCATAAAATTCTTGGAATCACCAATTATACCTGAAACGACCACCTTCCTGGTGGTGTTATCTCCAAATGTGACCTTGCCTCTAGCCCTGGCCTCCTACGAAATGAACGGATTTGTATCTCCAGTCCTGTGTCTTGAACATTTATTGTCCAGGTACCACATGATCTTACGAGGTCTTGTGTGAGAGCACACCTATAAAATCATTAAAAGTCAATTTTAGGAACCCAAACAGGTTTGGGTTCCTTCTTATGAAAAGGAGAATGCAATGCATGTGTGTTGTGCTATGAAACAGGCAATTTGGGCCTCCACACCCAATGTGTACTACAGTGAACAACGCAGGTGTGGGAAATGTGTCCTAGCATGCCACGGGAAAAACATGTAACACCAGGAAAAAGGTTAACTAATCTACGTGGGTGATAGTGCCTCTTCCTATGTTTGTATGAAACATGCTTTGATGATTTTGCAAAAGATTCTACAAAAGGTGGAGGTGTATTAAACTATGCAAACATAGGAGGTGTTTCATTTTTCTCAAAAGTACTGATTTTAACTTTCAAAAATTCATTTTCTTTCTTTAAACTTCTAATTTCAAATTTCAAAGCACCATTGCTACTCTCCGCTTCCCTTGCCAGATTTTCTAATTCTTTGAAAGCTTTCTCTAAATTAACATGCGTGGTTTTCAGTAAATCATGCTCAGTAGTAAGATCAGAATATTTTTTGTTCAATTCATCAAACTCATCAAGTAAAGACATGTGATTGCAATCAACAGTAGAATGATCTTTAATCAAAATTTCATGCTCTTTTTGTAAGTTCAGAAATTCTAGTTTCAGGCTAGCATGAGTTTTCTTAAGCTTCCTATACGATACATGAATTTTTTTAGATATTTCAAACAATTGATCGTAAGTAAGCTCACATATCTCTTCCTGGTCAGACTGACCAGGATGATCATCAGCATCAGACACAAATTTATTTCCTCCTCTTCAGCTTCAGTCTCAGAGGAGTTGGATGCAGAATCTGCCCAGAATGCCTTCTGAATCCGCTTCTTGTCCTTTCTGAACTTGTGTTTCTCCTCACTGTTCTCCTTGCTTGGGTGAGCTTTAAGTGTAGGACAATCAGCCTTAATGTGTCCAAGCTTCCTGCATTCAAAACAGACAGTTTTAGATGAACCTTTAAAATTTTTGCTGGACTTACCCTTGTTCCACTTCTGAAAGTTCTTATATTTTTTCCATAGAAAGCTTTTGAATTACCTAGTGATTAAGGCAACATCATCGCTATCAGACCCGAAAGAACTAGTATCACTCTCGGTGGCCTTCAATTCCACTATTTTCTCCTTCTTGTTTTCACCTGCATCAAGCTGTCTTTGGTTCACACCTTGCTCTTTAGCAATGAGTGATCCAAGTAAGCTATCAATAGAGTTAGTATTCAAATCTTTAGATTCAGTGATTGCAGTTATCTTAGCATCATACAAAGAAGGTAAACATCTAAGAATTTTATTCACTCTTTCATAGTTTGCAAGTTCTCTACCTAAGGCATGCAAAGAGGTGACAATTTGAGTGAACCTTGTATATATTTCAGAAATGGATTTAGTAGGTTTCATGCGAAACAGTTTGTAGTCATGAAGCAATATGTTTGACCTAGATTGTTTGACTTCAGTTGTACCCTCATAAGTGATGCATAATCTATCCCAAATCTCTTTTCCAATTATACAAGTTGAAACATGCATGTAATCCTCAGATTTTAAAGCACAGAAAAAATAGTTCAAGCATTTGGCATTCAATTCTGCTAAATCACGATCCTCAAAAGTCCAGTCAGTAAAGGGCAATTCTGTTTTTACATTGTTAATCATTATAAAAGGTGGTTCGTATCCATCCTTAACAAGCATCCACATACGATAATCAATTTATTGATGAAAACTGGACATGCGAGTTTTCTAAAAATTAAAAGGTATGTTATCAAACAATGGCGGTCGTGTAATAGAATAACCTTCAGCAGTATTACGATTACCAAAGTTAGCCATGGATCAAATTCAAAAGTTTTTCAAAACTAGATTTTATGAATCCCTCTCTGATACCACTTGAAAGTTCGATAGGGATGTTAAGCTTTAATGAACTAGTCCCGAGGCTAACCAAGACGGAGGGGGTGAATTGGTTATTTAAAAATTTGAGAGCAACAGTAAAAAATCTAAGAAATACTTCAGCTGAAACAAGTAAATACTTCAAACGAAAAGATTAAACACAGATTTCACCCAAGCATATAATCTAAGAAAACTAAAGTGCAGAAACAAATCAGAAAGAACACACCAGATTTTTACAGTGGTTCGGTCAACTTGACCTACGTCCACTCCCCAAAGCCTTCCCTCCGGGTATTACACTAAACCAAAGTGACTCTCCTTCGGCTCCCACAGCAAGGCGAAGAAGCCTGTACAAAAACTCCATTCCACTGACACGGTGAGGCGGAGAACCTAACCTCCTTTCGCTTCCTCCTGAAGCAGGCAGAGAACCTCGGACTCCTTTTGCTTCCTCCTGAAGCAGGCAGAGAACCTGAACTCCTTTCGCTTCCTCCTGAAGCGGGCAGAGAACCCAGATCTTCTTGCGAACGATCCTCTCACAAAGAACACCACTAAGACAAGAGACGACGAACGGAGAAGGCGACTCTGATCCTTGCTTGGAGCAACCTTCGTGAATCCCTCACAAACTCCCCCTCACAAGATCCTCTCTCTTTCTCCCAAACTCTCTCTCTCTAGGGTTTCTATGTAAAGGAAAGTGGCAAAAGATTTTTCTTGTTGAAATAAAAAGATCTTTTATAGGAGGGCTCAAAATTAGCCCTAAATCTCAACTAGTCGGCCTAGATCGTCCTGTACGATCAGTTCAAAATCAGCTGTTCCAGCCTGGACGATCTGGCCCTTTTAGACGATTAATAGAAAAAAAATTTCATATTGTCCCATACGATTCTGCGATCGTCCTGGACGATTAGTGTAAATTCAAGAATTTCGTCAAGAAGACTGCTCTGGTCGTCCAGAGAAACTTGTGCTGGACGACCGAAAATGACTTTATCGTCCATGACGATACGGATATCATCCTGTACGATTAGTTCAAAAAGTGCCAAAATCGTCCTGAGCACCGCTCTGGACGTAAAACACACTAGGCGATCATGATCATCCCGGACGATCTTACCATCGTCCCGGACGATATAATCGTATCAATTAAATATTAATTATTTTCCATAATTACCAAACTAATTTAGGCATGATTGTACTGGATCGTCCAAGACGATACACGTATCGTCCGGGACGATCAGACCAAACATCTTAAAATAAAAACTTGCCTAACTTGATCTGGCGGCTGAGAATTTTATAATTAAGCCTATCGTCCCGTACGATGTATTGATCGTCGAGGACGATCGGCTTAGTTAGACAGACTTAACTTGGTCGCCTTAATTAGGGTTTCTTTTTAACTTGATAGTCCAGGACGATGTGAATATCGTCCAGGACGATCTGAACAAAAAATTGAATAGAAACTCTAATTCACTCAAGCTCTCCCCCTGAGTGTGTGTGTGCAAGGTTACATAGCTAGGGGATCAGTTACATTACAATTGACTCAAGAAAAGGAAAACAGTACATTTTAGACACACTTGGAGCCGATCTTGAGTTTGCTTGAGTTGCTTTTGATCTTTTGTACCTGAAATGGATTAGTGAAGCAAAATAGAATACAAACATGTTTGTCATCATCAAAACCAGATTTGCAACAAAACCCTAAACCCTTAAAACCCTACACCCTAAAAAATCCCTAAACCTTAAAACCCTAAAACCCTAAGAAACCATAAACCCTTAACCCTAAAATCCTAACCACTAAACCCTAAACCCTAAACCCTATGTCATAAATCCCTAAAAGTCTTAAACCCTAAACCCTAAACTGTAAATCCTAAAACCTAAAAACCATTAAAAAAAAACCAAAAAAAGCCTAAACCCTAAAACCCTCAAAAACATTAAAAAACCCTAAAAAACCCTAAACCCTAAAAACCCGAAACCCTAAACCCTTAAAACCCGAAACCTTAAACCATAAACCCTTAACCCTAAACCCTAAAACCCTAACCCTAAACCCTTAAAAAAACCCTAAACCCTAAAAACCTTAAACCCTAAACCCGAAACCCTAAACTGTAAAACCCAAAACCCTAAACCCCTAAAAAAAATCGTAAACCCTAAAACCATAACCACTAAACCCTAAATTCTAAATCCTAAACCTTAAACCCAAAATCCTAAACCCTAAAAACCCTAAACCCTAAAAAAACGCTAAAACCTAAAGCCATAAAAGCCTAAAATACCTAAAACCCTAAACCTTAAAACCCTAACCACTAAACCCTAAACCCTAACCTCTAAACCCTAAACCCTAAACCCTAAACCCTAAATCCTTAAAAACCCTAAACCCTAAACCCTTAACCCTAAACACTATAACCTAAACCATAAACCCTAAATCCTAAGAAGCCTAAACCCTAAACCCTAAACACGAAACCCTAATATCTAAACCCTAAAAAAACCATAAACCCTAAAAAACTTAAACCCTAAACCCTAAACCCTAAACCATAAAACCCTTAACCCTAAAAACCTAAAAAAAATCCTAAACCCTAAAAAAAACCCTAAACCCTAAAAACCTTAAACCCGAAACCCGAAACCCTAAACCGTAAAACCCTAAACCCTAAAACCCTAAAAAAACCCTAAACCCTAAAACCATAACCACTAAACCGTAAACCCTAAATCTTAAACCCTAAACCCTAAAAACCCTAAACCCCAAAAAAAATGCTAAACCCTAAAAGCCTAAAAAACCCTACACCCTAAACCCTAAAACCCTAACCACTTAACCCTAAACCCTAACAACCCTAAACCCTAAACCTTAAACCCTCAACCCTAAAACCCTAAACCCTAAAACCCTAAAGAAAAACCCTAAACACTAAACCGTAAAAAACCCTAAACCCTAAAACCCTTAAACCATAAAAAATCTAAACCCTAAACCCTAAACTCTAAAAAAAACTCTAAACGCTAAAAACCTTAAACTCTAAACCATAAACCATAAACCGTAAAATCCTAAACCCTAAAAACTAAAAAAAACCCTAAACCCTAAACCCTAAAAAAACCCTAAACCCTAAAACTGATGCCCTAAACCTTAAAACCCTATAAAACCCTAAACCTTAAATCCTAAAACCTTAACCAGTAAATCATAAACTCTAAACCCTAAACCATAAAGCCTAAACCCTAAACCCTAAACCCTCAAAAAACCCTAAACACTAAAACCCTAAAAGCCTAAGAAACCCTAAAACCCTAACCACTAATCCCTAAACCCAAAACCCTACACCCTAAACCCTAAACCCTAAACCCTAAATCCCTAAAAATCCTAAACCCTAAACCCTAAACCCTAAATACTAAACCCTAAAAACCCTAAAAAAAACAAAAAAATACTAAACCCTAAAACCCTCAAAAACATTAAAAAACCTTAAACCCTAAAAACCCAAAACCCAAAACTATAAACCCTTAACCCTAAACCCTAAAACCCTAAACCCTAAACCCTAAAAAAAACCCTAAACACTCAAAACCTTAAACCCTAGACCTGAAACCCTAAACCGTAAAACCCTAAACCCTAAAACCCTAAAAAAAAAAACACTAAACCCTAAAACCATAACCTGTAAACCCTAAAACTTAAGCCCTAAATCCTAAACCATAAACCCTAAAAACCCTAAACCTTAAAAAAACACTAAACCCTAAAGCCCTAAATGCCTAAAAAACATTAAACCCTAAACCTTAAAACCCTAACCACTAAACCTTAAACCCTAAACCCTAAACCCTAAATCCTAAATCCCTAAAAACCCTAAACCCTTAACCCTAAACTCTATAACCTAAACCCTAAACCATAAACCCTAAAAATCCTAAACCCTAAACCCTGAAAATGCTAAACCCTAAACCCTAAACCCTAACACCTAAAGCCTAACAAAACCCTAAACCCTAAAAAACATAAACACTAAATCCTAAACCCTAAACCGTAAAACCCTAAACCCTAAAACCCTATGAAAAAACCGTAAACCCTAATAAACCCCTAAACCCTAAAACCCTAAAACACTGAAAAACCCTAAACCTTAAACCCTAAATCCCGAAACCATAAACCCTAAACTCTAAACCCTAAACCCTAAAAAACCCCTAAACTTTAAAACCCTAAAACCATAAAAAACCCTAAACCTTAAACCCTAAAGCCGGAAATCCTAAACCCTAAACTCTAAACCCTAAACCCTAAACCCTAAACCGTAAAATCCTAAACCCTAAAACCCTAAAAAAAACCGACACCCTAAACTCTAAAAAATCCTAAACCCTAAAAAACTTAATCCCTAAACCCTAAACCGTAAACCCCAAACCCTAAAACCCTCAAAAACATAAAAAAACTTAAAAAAACCCTAAAACCTAAAACCTAAAAACCCTAAAGCCTAAACCATAAACCCTAAACCTTAGACCCTAAAACCCTAAAACCTAAACCCTAACCCCTAAAAAAAACCTAAACCCTAAACCATAAAACCCTAAACCCTAAAACGCTAAAACAAACACTAAACCCAAAACCATAACCACTAAACCCTAAATTATAAACCTCAAACCTTAAACCCTAAATCTTAAACCCTAACCCCTAAAAACCCTAAACCCCAAAAAATGTAAACCCTAAAACCCTAAAAGCCTAAAAAACCCTAACCCTAAACCCTAAACCCTAAAACCCTAACCACTAAACCCTAAACCCTAAAAGCCCTATAACCTAAACCCTAAACCCTGAACCCTCAACCCTCAACCCTAAAACCCTAAACCCTAAAACCCTAAAGAAAAACCATAAACACTAAACCCTAAAAAAACCCTAAACCCTAAAACCCAAAAAAATCTAAACCCTAAACCCTAAACGCTAACCCCTAAACCCTAAAACCCTAAACCCTAAACCCTAAACCATAAAAAAACCCTAAACCCTAAAAACCTTAAACCCAAAACCCTAAACCCTAAACTGTAAAACCCTAAACCCTAAAAACCTAAAAAAAACCCTAAACCCTAAAACCTAAAAAAACCCTAAACCCTAAAACCTAAACCCTAAACCTTAAAACCCTATAAAACCCTAAACCCTAAATCCTAAAACCCTAACCTCTAAATCCTAAACTCTAAACCCTAAACCTTAAACCCTAAACCCTAAACCCTAAACCCTAAAAACCCTAAACCGTAAAAAAATCCTAAACCCTAAAACCTGAAAAGCCTAAGAAACCCTAAACCCTAAACCTTAAAACCCTAACCACTAAACCCTAAACCCTAAACCCTACACCCTAAACCCTAAACCCTAAATCCTAAACCTCAAAAAACCTAAAAAAAAAACAAAAAAACTCTAAACATTAAAAAACCCTAAACCCTAAAAACCCTAAACCCTAAACCATAAACCCTTAACCATAAACCCTTAACCCTAAACCCTAAAACTCTAAACCCTAAACCCTAAAAAAAACCTAAACCCTAAAAACCTTAAACCCTAAACCATAAAACCCTAAACCCTAAAACCCTAAAAAAAACCCTAAACCTTAAAACCATAACCACTAAACCCTAAATTCTAAACCCTAAACCTTAAAACCCTAAACCTTAAACCCTAAAAAACCCCTAAACCCTTAAACACTAAAAAACCCTAAACCCTAAACCCTAAACCCTAAACCCTGAAACCACAAACCCTAAACTCTAAACCCTAAACCCTAAACCCTAAACCTCAAACCGTAAAATCCTAAACCCTAAAACCCTAAAAAAAAACCTGACATACTAAACTCTGAAAAAACCCTAAACCTTAAAAAACTTAAACCCTAAACCCTAAACCCTAAACCCTAAACCCTAAACCGTAAAACCCTCAAAAATATTAAAAAACCTACAAAAACCCTAAACTCTAAACCCTAAAAACCCAAAAACCTAAACCATAAATCCTAAACCCTAAACCCTAAAATCCTAAACCCTAAACCCTAAAACCTAAACCCTAAACCCTAACCCCTAAAAGAAAACCAAAACCCTAAAAACCTTAAACCCTAAACCCGAAACCCTAAACCGTAAAACCCTAAACCCTAAAACCCCAAAAAAAAACCCTAAACCTTAAAACTAAAACCACTAAACCCTAAATTATAAACCCTAAATCTTAAACCCTAAATCTTAAACCCAAAACCCTAAACCCTAAAACCCTAACCACTAAACCCTAAACCCTAAAAACTTAAACCCTAAACTCTAAACCATAAACCCTATACCGTCAACCCTAAAACCCTAAACCCTTAAACCCTAAAGAAAACCCTAAACACTAAACCCTAAAGAAACCCTAAACCCTAAAACCCTAAAAAATCTAAACCCTAAACCCTAAACCCTAAAACCCTAAACCGTAAACCCTAAACCCTAAAAAAATCCTAAACCCTAAAAACCTTAAACCCTAAACTGTAAAACCCTAAACCCTAAAAACCTAAAAAAAACCCTAAACCCTAAACCCTAAAAAAACCCTAAACCCTAAAACCTAAACCCTAAACCTTAAAAAACAAAATCCTAAATCCTAAAACCCTAACCACTAAATCCTAAACTCTAAACCCTAAACCTTAAACCCTAAACCCTAAACCCTAAACCTTAAAAACCCTAAACCCTAAAACCCTAAAAGCCTAAGAAACCCTAAACCCTAAACCCTAAAACCCTAACCACTAAACCCTAAACCCTAAACCTTACACCCTAAACCCTAAACCCTAAACCCTAAATCTTAAAAAATCCTAAAACCTAAACCTTTAACCTTAAATCCTAAACCTCAAAAACCCTAAAAAAAAACCCTAAACCTTAAAATCCTCAAAAACATTAAAAAACCCAAAACACTAAAAACCCTAAACCATAAACCCTTAACCCTAAAACCCTAAACCCTAAACCCTAAAAAAAAAACTAAACCCTAAAAACCTTAAACCCTAAATCATAAAACCCTAAACCCTAAAACCCTAAAAAAACCCTAAACCCTAAAACCATAACAACTAAACCCTAAATTCTAAAGCCTAAACCTTAAACTCTAAATCCTAAACCCTAAACCCTAAACCCTAAAAACCCTAAACCTTAAAAAATGGTAAACCCTAAAGCCCTAAAAGCCTAAAAAACCTTAAACCCTAAACCTTAAAACCCTAACCACTAAATCCTAAACCTTTAACCATAAACCGTAAACCCTAAATCCCTAAAAACCCTTAACCCTAAACCCTATAACCTGAAACCTAAGCCCTAAACCCTAAAAAGCCTAAACCCTAAACCCTAAAAACCCTAAACCCTAAACCGTAAACCCTAAACCCTAGCACCTAAACCCTAAAAAAACCCTAAACCCTAAAAAATATAAACACTAAATCCTAAACCCTATAACCCAAAAAAAAACCCTAAACCCTAAATCCTAAAAAAACCCTAAACACTAAAACCCTAAAACACTAAAAACCCCTAATCCCCTAAAACCCAAAACCATAAACCCTAAACCCTAAACCCTAAATCATAAAACCCTAAACCCATAAACCCTAAAAAAAAACCTAAAACCCTAAACCCTAAAAGAACACAAAACCCTAAAACCCTAATAAATCCTAAAGCCTAAAACCATAAACCCTAAACCCCAAAAACCCTTAAAAAAAAACCTAAAACCCTAAACCCTAAACCCTATACCTTAAAAACCCATAAAAACCCTAAACCATAAACCCTAAATCCTAAATACTAAAAAAAAATCCCTAAACCCAAAACCCCAAACCCTAAATCCTAAAAAAAACCCTAAACCCTAAAAACCTGAAACCCTAAACCCTAAACCCTAAACCCTAAAACCCTAAAAAAAACCCTAAACCCTAAAACCCTCAAAAAGATTAAAAAACTCTAAAAAACCCTAACCCCCAAAAGTCCTAAACACTAAATCTTACACCCTAAGACCCTAAACCCTAAACCCTAAACACTAAACCCTAAACCCCCAAAAACCATAAGACCCTAAACCCTAAAAACCTTACACTAAATCCTAAACCCTAAACTGTAAAATCCTAAACCCTAAAACCCTAAGAAAAAACCTTAAACCCTAAACCCTTAAACCCTAAAACCCTAAAACCCTAAAAAACCCTAAACCCTAAACACTAAAGACTGAAATCGTAAACCTAAACTCTAAATCCTAAACCCTAAACCCTAAAATTCTAAACCCTAAAACCCTAAAAAAAAACCTGACCCCCTAAACTCTGAAAAAACCCAAAACCTTAAAACCCAAAAAAAATCCTAAACCCTAAACCATAAAACCCTAAACCCTAAACCCTAAAAACCCTTAAAAAAAACCCTAAAACTGTAAACCATAAATCCTAAACCTTAAAAACCCATAAAAACCCTAAACCCTAAACACTAAAAAAAACCCTAAACCCTAAATCCTAAAAAAAAACCCTAAACCCTAAAAACCTTAAAGCCTAAACCCTAAACACTAAACCCTAAAACACTAAATCTTAAACCTTAAAACCTAAAAAAACCTAAAAAACTATAAACCATAAATTCGAAATGCTAAACCGTAAAACCCTAAACCCTAAAACCCTTAAAAAAATCCCTAAACCCTTAAAACATAACCACTAAACCCTAAATTATAAACTCTAAACCTTAAACCCTAAATCCTAAACCCTAAACCCTAAAAAGCCTAAACCCTAAGAAAAAGCTAAACCCTAAAACGCTAAAAGCCTAAAAAACCCTAAACCCTAAACCCTAAAAGCCTAACCACTAAACCCTAAACCCTAAACCCTAAACCCTAAACCCTAAACCCAAAATCCCTATAAACCCAAAACCGAAACCCTTAACCCTAAACCCTAAAACCGAAACCCAAAACCCTAAAAAGTAAAAACCCTAAACCCTAAACCTAAACCCGAAACCCTAAACAACAAACCCTAAAACACTAAATCCTAAACCCTAATCCCTAAACCCTAAATCCTATACCCTGAAACCCTAAACCCTAAACCCTAAAGACTAAACCCTAAATCCTAAACCCTAAAAAAACCCTAAACCCTAAAAACCTACAACACTAAATCCTAAGTCCTAAAACCCTAAAAAAAACCATAAACCTTAAACCCTAAAAAAACCCTAAATACTAAAACCCTAAAACCCTAAAAAACCCTACGTAAACCCTAAACGCTAAAAACTCTTAAAAAAAATGCTAAAATCGTAAACCCTAAACCCTAAACCTTAAAAACCCACAAGAACCCTAAACTATAAACCCTAATCCCAAAACACTGAAAGAATCCCCAAACCCTAAATCCTAAAAAAAACCCTAAACCTTAAAAACCTTAAACCTTAAACCCTATACCCTAAACCCTAAACCATAAACCCTAAACCCTAAACCCTAAAATCCTAAAAAAAATCCCTGAACCCTAAACTGTAAACCATAAAAAAAAACCCTAAACCCTAAAATCCTCAAAAATTTTAAAACACCTAAAAAAACCCTAAACCCTAACCCCCAAATACCTTAACCCCTAAACCCTAAATCCTAAACCCTAAATCCTATACCCTAAAACCCTAAACCCTAAACCCTAAACACTAAACCCTAAACCCCCTAAAAAAACCTTAAACCCTAAAAACCTTACACTAAACTCTTAAAAACCTTAAACCTTAAACTGAAACAACCTAAGCCCTAAAACCTTAAAAAAGAACCTTAAACCCTAAAAAAACCCCAAACCCTAAAACCCTAAAAAACCCTAAAACCCTAAAACCCGAAACCATAAACCCTAAACTCTAAGCCCTAAACCCTAAACCCTAAATACTAAATCACAAAACCCTAAACCCTAAAACCCTAATAAAAAAACCCAAAACCCTACACTCTAAAAAAACCCAAAACCCTAAAACCCTAAAAAATACTAAACCCTAAACCCTAAAACCTTAAACCCTAAACCCTGAACCCTAAAAACCCTTAAAAAAACGCTAAACTCTAAACCTTCAAAACAGATAAAAAACCTAAACCCTAAACACTAAAAAAAACAATAAACCCTAAACCCTAAATCCCAAAAAAAATCCTAAACCCTAAAAACCCTAAACCCTAAACCCTAAACCCTAAAACCCTAAATCTTAAACACTAAACCCTAAAAAAAGCCATAAACCCTAAAAACCATAATCCCTAAACCCAAAACCCTAAACCGTAAAACCCTACCCCATAAAACCCTAAAAAAACCCTAAACCAGAAAACCATAACAACAAAACCCTAAATTCTAAACGATAAACCTTAAACCCTAAATCCTAAACCCTAAACCCTAAAAATCCTAAACCATAAAAAAAAAGCTAAAACATAAAATCCTAAAAGCCTACAAAACCCTAAACCCTAAACCCTAAAACCCTAACCACTAACCCTAAACCCTAAACCCTAAATCCCTAAAAACCTTAAACCCTAAAACCTAAACCCCTAACCCTAAACCCTAAAACCTAAAACCTAAGCCCTAAAACCTACAAAATCATAAACACTAAACCCTAAACCCTAAACCCTAAATCCCTAAAAACCCTAAACCCTAAAAGCATTAAACCCTAAACCCTAGATCCTAAACCATAAACCCTAAACCCTAAAAACTGTAAACCCTAAACCCAGAACCCTAAAACCCTAAACCCTAAAATACTAAAAAAACCCTAAACCCAAAACCTTAAACCCTAAAAAAACTCCAAACCCTAAAACCCTCAAAAATATTAAAAAAACCTTAAAAAATCCTAAACCCTATCCCCCAAAAGGCTTAAACCCTAAACCCTAAATACTAAACCTTAAATCTTATACCCTAAAACCCTGAATCCTAAACCCTAAGCACTGAACACTAAATTCCCTAAAAAATTGTAAACCCTAAAAACCTTACACTAAATCCTAAACCCTAAACCGTAAAACCCTACGCCCTAAAACCATAAAAAAAACCTTAAACACTAAACCCTAAAAAAACCCCAAACCCTAAAACCCTAAATTCCTAAAAATCCCTAAACCCTAAACCCTAAAACCCGAAACCATATACCATAAACTCTAAACCATAAACCCTAAACCCTAAATCCTAAACCCTAAATCGTAAAACCCTAAAACCCTAATAAAAACCCGAAACCTTAAACTCTAAAAAAACCCAAAACCCTAAAACCCTAAAAATCTTAAACCCTAAACCCTAAAACCTTAAAACCTAAACCCTAAACCCTAAAAACCCTAAATTTTAAACTCTGAACCTTAAATCCAAAATCCTAAACCCTAAAAAAATGCAAAACCCTAAAACCCTAAAAGCTTAAAAAACCCTAAACCTTAAAACCCTAACCATCAAACCATAAACCCTAAACCCTAAATCCTAATCCCTAAACCCTAAATCCTTAAAACACTAAACCCTAAACCCTTAATCCTAAACCATAAAACCTAAACCCTAAACCCTAAACCCTAAACACCCTAAACCCTAAACCCTAAACCTTAAACCCTAAACCTGAAACCCTAAACCCTAAAGCCTATAAACCTTAAACCCTAAACCCTAATCCCTAAACCCTAAATCCTATACCCTAAAACCCAAAACCCTAAACCCTAAACACTAAAACCTAAATCCTAAACCCTAAGAAAACCCTAAACCCTAAAAACCTTAAACACTAAATCCTAAATCCTAAAACACTAAAAAAAACCCTAAACCCTAAAAAAACCCTAAACACTAAAACCCTAAAACCCTAAAAAACCCTAAACCCTAAAAGCCTAAACCCTAAACCCTAAACCCTTAACCGTAAAACCCTAAACCATAAAACCCTTAACAATAAAAAAACCCAAAACCTCAAAACCCTAAAAAATCCTAAACCCTAAAACCCTAAACACTAAACCCTATACCCTAAAAAATCTTAAAAAAAACCCTAAAACTGTAAACCCTAAACCCTAAACCTTAAAAACCCATAAGAACCATAAACCATAAACCGTAAACATGAAACACCAAAAAAATCCCTAAACCCAAAACCCAAAACCATAAACCCTAAACCCAAAACCCTAAATCCCTAAAAACCCTAAAACCTAAACCCTTAACCCTAAATCCTAAAATGTAAACCCTAAACCCTAAACCATAAAAATCCTAAACCCTAAACCTGAAAACCTAAACCCTCAATCGTAAAAACCCTAAACCCTAATCCCCAATCCCTAAACCCTAAATCCTATACCCTAAAACCCTAAACCCTAAACCCTAAACACAAAACCAGAAATCCTAAACCCTAAAAAAACCATAAACCCTAAAAAGCTTAAACACTAAATCCTAAATCCTAAAACCCTAAAAAAAACCCTAAACCCTAAAAAAAAACCCTAAACACTAGAACCCTTAAACCGTAAAAAACTCAAAACCCTAAAACACTAAACCCTAAACCATAAAAGCTAAAAACTCTTTAAAAAAAACCCTAAATCCATAAACCCTAAACCCTAAATTTTAAAAACCCATAAGAACCCTAAACTATCAACCCTAAACACAAAACACTAAAAAAATCCTTAAACCAAAAATCCTAAACCCTAAATCCTAAAAAAACCTTAAACCCTAAACCCTAAACCCTAAAACCCTAAACCCTAAAATCCAAAAAAAAACCCTAAACCCTAAACCTTAAAAAAACCCTAAACGCTAAAAAAACCCTAAACCCTAAAACCCTCAAAAACATTAAAAAAACCATAAAAAATCCTAAACCCTAACCCCCAAAATTCTTAAACCCTAAACCCTAAACCCTAAAAAAACCCTAAACACTAAAACCCTAAACCCTAAAAAACCTTAAACCCTAAAACCCTAAACCCTAAACCCTAAACCCTAAATCGGAAAACCCTAAACCATAAAACGCTTAACCCTAAAAAAACCCGAAACCCCAAACCCTAAAAAATACTAAACCCTAAACCCTAAAACCCTAAACCCTAAAAACTCTTTAAAAAAACCTTAAAATCGTAAACCCTAAACACTAAACCTTAAAAACCCATAAGAGCCCTAAACCATAAACCCTAAACCCAAAACACTAAAAAAATCCATAAACCCTAAACCCTAAACCCTAAATCCTAAAAAAAACCCTATAACATAAACCTTAAAACCCCTAAAATGAAACCCTAAAACTGAAAACCCTAAACCCTAAACCTTAAAAACCCATAAAAACCCTAAACCCTAAACACTAAACCCTAAACCCTAAACCCTAAATCCTAAAAAAAACACTAACTAAACCCTAAAACCCTAAATCTTAAACCCTAAACCCTAAAAAAAACCCTAAACCCTAAAAACCATTAACCCTAAACCCAAAACCCTGAACCATAAAATCCTAAACCCTAAAACCCTAAAAAAACCCTAAAACCATAACCACTAAACCCTAAATTCTAAACTCTAAACCTTAAATCCAAAATCCTAAACCCTAAAAAGCCTAAACCTAAAAGAAATGCAATACCCTAAAACCCTAAAAGCCTAAAAAACCCTAAACCTTAAAACCCTAACCATTAAACCCTAAACCCTACACCCAAAACCCGAAACCCAAAATCCTTAAATACCCTAAACCCTAAACCCTTAATCCTAAACCCTAAAACCTAAACTCTAATCCCTAAACGCCCTAAACCCTAAACCTTAAACCTTAAACCCTAAACCTAAAACCCTAAACCCTAAAGCCTATAAACCGTAAACCCTAAACCCTAATACCTAAACCCCAAATCCTATACCCTAAAACCCTAAACCCTAAACCCTAAACACTAAACCCTAAATCCTAAACCCTAAAAAAACCCTAAACCCTAAAAACCTTAAGCACTAAATCCTAAATCATAAAATCCTAAAAAAAACCCTAAACCCTAAACCCTAAAAAAAACACTAAACATTAAAACCCTAAAACCCTAAAAAACCCTAAACCCTAAAAGCCTAAACCCTAAACCCTAAACCGTAAAACCCTAAACCATAAAACCCTTAACCCTAAAAAAACCCAAAACCCCAAAACCCTAAAAAATCCTAAACCCTAAACTCTAAAACCCTATAATCGTAAACCCTAAACCCTAAACCTTAAAAACCCATAAGAACCCTAAACAATAAACCCTAAACCCAAAACACTAAAAGAATCCCTAAACCCAAAACCCTAAACCATAAACACAAAACCCAAACCCTAAATCCCTAAAAACCCTAAAACCTAAACCCTTAACCCTAAACCCTAAAACCTAAACCCTAAACCCTAAAAACCCTAAACCCTAAACCCTAAACCCAAAAACCTAAACCATAAACCATAAAAACCTAAACCATAAACCCCAATCCCTAAACCCTAAATCCTATACCCTAAAATCTTAAACCCTAAAAATTAAACCCTAAATCCTAAACCCTAAAAAAACCATAAACCCTAAAAAGCTTAAACACTAAATCCTAAATCCTAAAACTCTAAAAAAAACCCTAAACCCTAAACCCTAAAAAAACCCTAAACACTAAAACCCTAAAACCCTAAAAAACTCAAAACCCTAAACCCTAAAACCCTAAACCCTAAATCCTAAACCCTAAAAACTCTTTAAAAGAACCCTAAAATCGTAAACCCTAAACCCTAAATTTTAAAAACCCATAAGAACCCTAAACCATCAACCCTAAACAAAAAACACTCAAAAAATCCCTAAACCCAAATTCCTAAACCCTAAATCCTAAAAAAAACCCTAGACCCTAAACCCTAAACCCTAAACGCTAAAATCCTAAAAAAAAAACCCTAAACCCTAAACCTTAAAAAAACCCTAAATCCTAAAAAAACCCTCAACCCTAAAACCCTCAAAAACATTAAAAAAACCATAAAAATTGTAAACCCTAACCACCAAAAGCCTTAAACCCTAAACCCTAAACCCTAAAAAAACGCTAAACACCAAAACCCTAAACCCTAAAAAACCCTAAACCCTAAAATCCTAAACCCTAAACCCTAAACCCTAAAACGTAAAACCCTAAACCATAAAACCCTTAACCCTAAAAAAACCCAAAACTCCAAAACCCTAAAAAACCCTAAACCCTAAACCCTAAAAACCTAAACCCTAAACCCTAAAAACTCTTTAAAAAAACCTTAAAACTATAAGCCCTAAACCCTAAACCTTAAAAACCCATAAGAACACTAAACCATAAACCCTAAACCCAAAACACTAATAAAATCCCTAAACCCAAAACCCTAAACCCTAAATCCTAAAAAAAACTCTAAACCTTAAACCTTAAAACCTTAAAAAAAACCCTAAAGCTGTAAACCCTAAACCCTAAACCTTAAAAACCCATACAAACCCTAAACCATTAACACTAAAAAAACCCTAAATCCTAAAAAAAACCCTAAACCCTAAAAACCTTAAACCCTAAATCCTATAACCTAAAAGCCTAAACCCTAAACCCTCAACACTAAACCCTAAACTCCCTAAAAAAACTATAAACCCTAAAACCTTACACTAAATCCTAAACACTAAATCATAAAACCCTAAGCTCTAAAACCCTAAAAAAAAACCTTAAACCCTAAACCCTAAAAAAAACCCCAAACCCTAAAACCCTAAAATCCTAAAAAATCCTAAACCCTAAACCCTAAAACTCGAAACCATATACCATAAACTCTAAACCCTAAACCCTAAACCCTAAATCATAAAACCTAAACCATGAAACCCTAATAAAAAACCCAAAACCCTAAACTCTAAAAAAACTCGAAACCCTAAAACCCTAAAAAATCCTAAACCCTAAACCCTAAAACCTTAAACCCTAAACCCTAAACCCTAATAGCCCTAACAAAAAAACCCTAAAACTATAAGCCCTTAACCCTAAACCGTAAAAACCCATAAAAACCCTAAACCCTAAACACTAAAAAAAACCCTATACCCTAAACCCTAAATCCTAAAAAAAAACCCTAAACCCTAAAAACCATAAACCTAAACCCTAAACCCTAATCCCTAAAACCCCAAATCTTAAACCCTAAACCCTAAAAAAAACCCTTAACCCTAAAAACCATAAGACCTAAATCCGAAACCCTAAACCGTAAAAACGTAAACCCTAAAACTAAAAGTTTGATAGGGATGTTAAGCCCTTGTGAACTAGTCCCGAGGCTAACCAAGTGGGGGGATGAATTGGTTATTTAAAAATTTGATAGCAACAGTAAAACCCTTTTCGATGATTTGTAGTGAAAACAATTAAAACAATCAAATGAAAAGATCAAACATAATTTCACCCAAGTAGATAATCACAATAAAATAAAGTGCAAAAAATAATAAGAATGAACACACCGGATTTATAGTTGTTCGATCCAACCTGACCTACGTCCACTCCTCGGAGGCACCCTCTAAGTATTGCACTAAACCAAAAGTGTCTCTCCTTTAGCGCCCACAGCTAGGCGGAGAAGCCCTTATAAAATCACTTTCACCTTCCCCGGTGCGGCAGAGTAGCTGGGTCCTTCAATAATGAAGAGATCATCTTCTTCCCAAAACTTCCCTTAAGATGACCCTTGAATCCGATGGTACTTAGGTGCAAGCTTGCCGGAGCAACCGTGTGAACCCCCTCACACTCCCTCGAGAATCCCCCTTCCTAGGCTCTTCTCCCACTCAAACTCCACCCTTTCCTCTCTCCCTTTCAAGCTCTCTCTTCAAGTTTTCTCCAAAAGAATGAAAACTCAATGGCTGTCAAAGACTCCTATCAAGTGCCTTGAGAAAG
The DNA here is from genome assembly GCA_019925795.1 of Dendrobium chrysotoxum. Lineage (NCBI taxonomy): Eukaryota > Viridiplantae > Streptophyta > Magnoliopsida > Asparagales > Orchidaceae > Dendrobium > Dendrobium chrysotoxum. The sequence continues at coordinate 24,447,216 of CM034303.1, forward strand.
CTTAAATAAAGAGCTCCAAAAACCCTTCCAAATTAGTTCTGGTGGCAAAGATCATCCAGGACGATGTGCTCCAAAAGTTGATTTCAGAAAATCCTAAAAACTCAATTCTGCCGCCAAAGATCACCCAGGACGATCGCAAGATCGTCCCGGATGATGTGCTTCAAAACACGACTTCAGAAAATCCTAAAAACTCAATTCTACCGCCAAACATCATCCCGGACGATCGCAGGATCGTCCTAGATGATGCACAGAATTTGACCTAATAATCCTCTACGATCATGGGATAGTCCAGGACGATCAGTATAAATTTTGCACAAATCATCCAGTACGATATACATATCATCAAGGATGATTAGAACAAATTTTGACTCTTAAATCCTTGCCTAAATTATCTTGGCGGCTAGGGTTTTCAGATCATTTTGGATCATCCAGGATGATATAAATATCGTCCAGGATGATAAGTTCAATGAACAGATCGTCCTGGACGATCAGAAATCATCCAGTACCATTTGTTCAAAAGTTAAACTTCTAGTTTTGACAGGATCTCACTCCCCTCTGAGTATGTGTACACATAGTCACAAATAAGCATACACCCTTACAGGACTTGACTTAAGAAATCAAAAAGTACATCAATGAGAAATACAACAAAGCCTATTCTACTCATTCTTGAGTCTTGAATCTTGCTTGGATTGATGCAAGCTGTTCCTGAAATGTTAGTACACATAAACAAATTTATATTCCAAATACTAGGAGATGAACCATAATATTTGTTATCATCAAAATAAGAACTCGTGAGCCCGAGTTGTAATAATCTCCCCCTTTTTGATGATGGCAAATATTTCTGGTTGGATTTGTAAATAAAAGTATTTTCTCCTAATCTCCCCCTCACTAAGAAAAGACTTTTAAAAATAGGGAGAAGCACATTTTTTTAATTTTTTTATATTTAAAAAAAACTACACAATATAAATAAATGTCACAAATAAAATAGTACAATTACAATACAAATAAACTTTATAAATACAACAGTACGTTCTCCCCCTTTGACATATCAAAAAGAAGAGGAGCACAAAAAACAAAAGTAAAACAAAGATAGACTAAAAGATCGAAAACGGTCTCTGATCTTGTGAAATTTTTATAAAATTAAGAATTTTCTTGTGATGAGAAAGCTACCCCTTGATTTTATTCAAAAAGCTAAGTAAGGCATGAATTGACTACTCATAACCCAGAAAGGTTAGAAATTCAGAAATTGTTAAACCAAGCTTAGGTTTTAAAAAAGCTAAAAAACTTTTTAAGCCAATATCTAAATCAATGAACAAATTAGATAAGGAAACCAAAATCTTTCAAAACTCCTTTCATGAAATATATCTAATAGAAGATTAATGCAAAGTAATGAATCAAAAATCTTAATTTTCAAGCTCAAGTAATGAATTTATCAAAAAGATATGGGTTTTCTAAACTTTAGAGATTTACAAGAAGGGAAGCTAACTTTTTGTGGGCTCATTTTGGGCCTCTTTTCATTTTAGCGCTCTTTGCGCATCTTTTAATTTTTGATACACTTTGTGTATCCATTTATTTTTGGCGACATTGCGTATCTTTTACTTTTTGATACACTTTGTGTATCCTTCCATTTTTGGCGATATTACGCATCTTTAAAATCAGTAAACCTTATTCTTTTAATAAAGATGAACAACCTGAATAAGATAGTTTTGAAGTAGGTGTTGAAATCCAGGATCCCGAGCACTTAATTTTGATGGTGACAATTAATACTTACTGAATCCATATAGACTTCCTTTCGATTACAAATGCTTAATCCGTGTATATGATCACTAACATTTCAGGTCAGATGCACACTGCTCAAGATTACTGGATACTCAAACCGGGTAGAATAGGATGTTGAAAAGTCTGTAATTTTTACTTCTTTATTTTTATTTTCTTGAGTCTGACACAGAAGCATACATATGAAAGGAGCAACCATGCACACACACAGGGGGAGAATTATTTTTAATGTTTAAAAAGAAAATTTTAAGAAAATCGTACTGTACGATTTCGTATCGTACTGTACGATTAATTAAAAATACTTAGGCTAACTGCTAATTTTCAAATGATTAAGTTTTAAACTAATCGTACTGTATGATACATATCGTACTGTATGATAAGATATAATTGAGAAACCCTAACCGCTAGAATAAGTTTGGTAAGTTCTTAATTTTGATTTCCTGAACTGATCACACTGTACGATGATTATCGTACTGTACGATTAATTAATACTTACCAAAATTATCTCCCTAATCAGGAAATAAATGTTGATTTCTAATTTAAAAGTCGATCATAATGTATGATCATATATCATACTGTATGACTAACAGAGACGATTTCTTTCATCCCAGCGATCGTACCAAATGAAACTAAGGTGTTTTGTTCTGTTCGTCCTGGATGATATTCGTATCGTACAGGACGATATCCTAAAAAACACTAATCATACTGTACGACTGAAGGAGTGCTGGACGACTGACAGAGACAAATTCTTTCATCCTAAGGATCGTCCCACAATTTGTCCTGTACGAACAGTATGAATCAACAGTATCATTTTGTACGATATACATATCGTACAGTACGATATGTATAAAATTCGATAACTATTTATCTGTACTCGTACTGGACAGAGCTGTAATTGAACTGATCGTACTGTACGATTATAGATCGTACTGTACGAATAGAAATACAAAAGTTGAAACTTTTAGGATTTTCTAAAGCCTGATATAAAAATAACTTAAAATCTTTTTTAAGGGGTTATTGATCTATCCTTTTGCTGTGAGAGGTTTTAAGGAATGAAGGGGATTCGTTAGAGAGAAGTTTGTGGAGAGATCCAGGGCTTGAGAGAGGAAGGTGAAGGTGAGCTTGAGCGTGAGGGAGAAGTAGTTTGAGGGGATCATACGGTGGCTCCAAGCTAGCTGCATGCTTTGCTCCTCTTGTTGCTTTGGGAAGCTTCAAGAAAGTTCTCGAGGGACGAGTCACTTCAAGATCAACATCGCCAAGGTACTCTGCCATCTCCAGGAGGGAGAAAAAGGAGAAGGTCCGCTGCCGTCAGCAGGAGGGTGACATAGCGTTTGGTATTCCGCCGCACCGAGAGAGGTGAAAGTGAGTATTATAAAGGCTTCTCCGCCTTGTTGTGGGGGCAAAAGGAGAGTCAACTTTTACTAGTGTAAATCCCGGAGTAGAGGACTCCGGGGAGTGGACGTAGGTCAAGTGACCGAACCACTATAAAAATCTCTGGTGTGTTTTTTCCTGTTTACCGTACTTTACTTTTCATGCTTTTAATTAGTACGTTAAATTGCTTGGTGAAAAATCATGATTTAAATCTTGTGTTATAAAATCTAAAATTGAATTATCAATATCATCGTTGTGAACGTTGTATTTGCTTCCGCACATTATTCGTTGAGTTATATTTTAAAAATACAAAAAAAAATTAGAACTCTTGTGTAGGGTTGAATTTTTAAAATACCAATTCACCCCCCCCCCCCTCTTGGCGCATCTCATACTTTCAAGTGGTATCAGAGCGGGGTTTCAAAATAGTGTTTTAGAAAACCTAGAAACATAAGATCCTTGGCTCAATTTGGTAACCGTAACACTACGGAGGGTTATTCTATAACTCATCCACCGTTATTTGACAACATACCGTTTGATTTTTGGAAAATACGCGTGTCTACATTTTTACAGTCTTTAGACTATCACATGTGGATGCTAGTCCAAGAAGGTTATTCTGCACCATTTCATATGTTGAATGGAATTAAAACTGAACTATCATTTAATGAATGGAGCATTGAGGATAGAGAACTTGCACAACTAAATGCTAAATGTCTAAATAGTTTCTTTTGCACGTTGAAATCCGAAGACTATATGCGAGTCTCAACTTGTACTACTGGTAAGCAAATTTGGGACAAACTGTGCATCACATACGAAGGAACTAGTGAGGTCAAGCAATCTAGGTTGAACATACTGCTACATGATTATGAACTATTCCGTATGAAACATAGTGAAACTATATCTGACATGTACACTCGATTCACCCAGATTGTAACATCTCTGCATGCTTTAGGAAGAGAGTTGTCTAACTTGGAAAAAGTAAACAAAATACTGTGATGTTTGCCTAGCTCATATGATGCTAAAATCACTGCAATAACTGAGTCAAAAGACCTGAATGTTTATTCTATTGACAATTTGCTTGGGTCACTCATTGCCTACGAGCAAGGAGTGAGTCAACGACAAAGTGATGCAGGTGAAAAGAAGAAGGAGCGAGCGGTGGCTTTAAAAGCAAACAATTCTGAAAGTGACAGCTTAGCAGCAGACGAAGATGACGACATCGCCTTGATGACTCGTCAGTTCAAAAATTTTCTGAAAAGAAAGCAGCACCATCATCAAAGCAATTGGAACAAAGGTAAAAACTCAAAGCATACTAAAGTTGCATCTGAGACAATTTGCTTTGAGTGCAGGAAACCCGGTCATCTCTAAGCTGATTGCCCCAACATCAAGACTCATCAAACCAAGGAAAAGGGTGAGGAAAGATCTAAGTTCAAGATGGGCAAATTTAAGACTCAAAAAGCATTTTGGGCCGACTCTACCTCAGAATCATCGGAAGAAGAAGCAGAGGAGGAGGTAACGAATCTGTGTCCTAGGACTAATGATAATCTTGATCAATCAGATCAAGATGAGGTATGTCAACTGTCTTACGATGAACTGCTTGTTATTTCTGAAAAAATCCATGACTCGTATAGAAAGTTGAAGAAAAAGCATGTTAGTCTTAATACTGAGTTTAGTACTTTATAAAAGGAGCATGCTAGTGTAGTAATGAATTTTTTCAACTTGGATAAAGATCATATGTCTGTGCTTGATGAATACGATGCATTAAACAAGAAGCATATTGAGTTAACCACTGCACACGATACCTTGAAATCATCACATGTTGAATTAGAGAATGCATTTAAGGAACTAGAAGAACTAGCAGGGAAACTTAGTAGTAGTGAGCATGTATTGAGATTCGAATATGCTAGTCTTAACCAAGAGAATAAATTTTTAAATGAAAAACTTCATGCATTCAAGAATAATAAAAAACCTCCCACATTTGCTGAGTTCTTTCAGCCTCCACCATGTGAATCATCTCATTCAAAACCAGCACGGCATGCATCATCCAAACCCAGAAATAGGCACTACCACCCTCGTAGATTAGTGAACCCATTTTCTGATGTTAGATGTTATTCTTGTGGCATACTAGGTCACATAGCCCGCACGTGCTCAATTCACTATAGGATACATCTAGTGTGGAGACCTAAATCGTATTCATCACAGCATAACATGCATACATTTCATTCACATAAGCATAGGGTGGAACCCAAACTCACTTGGGTTCCCAAAGCTAATCCGTGATTGACATTGTAGGGATGCTCTCACAAAAGACCTAGTGAGAGCATGTGGTACCTGGACAGTGGCTGCTCGAGACACATGACGGGAGACATGAAGCAGTTCGTGACATTGGAGGCAAGGTTAGGAGGCAAGGTAACTTTGGGAGACAAGACCACCAAGAAAGTGGTGGGCTCAGGTATCATTGGAAACACTAAAAATTTAATTATTAAGAATGTACTTTTAGTGGATGGTTTAAAGCACAATCTTTTAAGTATAAGTCAACTATGTGACAAGGGCTTTGACATAAAATTTCTGTCTAATAAATACATGATTAGCTTAAATGATTCACTTGTGTTAGAAGGAAAACATATAAATAATGTTTACATGTTAGATTTGAACTGCACTGAAACCTCAAACTCTTTGTGTCTGAAAACAATAGCGGATGACTCTTGGCTATGGCATAGGAGACTATGCCATGCTAGTATGAAAACACTTAGGAACATCACTCAGAAAGACTTAGTTAGAGGCATACTAAAGTTAGAATTTACTAAGGATCATCACTGTGATGCTTTCCAATTAGGAAAATAAGTTAAATCTTCATTTCATGCAATCAAAGATGTCAACTCCACTAGGCCACTAGAAACTCTCCACATGGACCTGTTCGGACCAGTTAGTACAGCCAGCCTAGGAGGGAAGTTGTATGGGTTTGTAATAGTAGATGACTACTCTAGGTTTACTTGGGTGAAATTCCTAGCTAATAAGAGTGAGTCATTTGAAGAGTTTAGAATTTTCTCCACTTGGATTCAAAGGAAATTAGGATGTGTAATTTCAACAATTCATAGTGATCACGGTGGGGAATTTGAGAATGATAAATTTGAATCATTTTGTAAAGAGGTTGGAATAGAACATAATTTCTCTGCTCCTAGAACTCCTCAGCAAAATGGAATAGCAGAAAGAAATAATAGAACTTTAGTTGATGCTGCCAGGGCTATGTTAGCTGAATACACTCTCCCTAGATACTTTTAGGCAGAAGCAGTAAATACCGCATGCTATGTGTTAAATAGGGTAAATGTTAGATCCAAACTTAATAATACACCCTATGAGTTGCTTAAGGGTATGACACCTAATCTTTCCCACTTACACATTTTCGGTTGCAAATGCTTCATCCTAATCAATGGCAAGTCACCCTTAGGAAAGTTTGATCCTAAATCTGATGAAGGGGTTTTCCTAGGCTACTCATCGGTAGGTAAAGCCTATAGAATATTCAATAAGAGAACCCTAGTAGTAGAAGAGTCCACCCATGTGGTATTTGATGAATCCAATAAGACCTCTGAACTTAATCATGAAGAAGAAGAAGTTGAGGTTATACGGGGAGTAGAAACCATTACCATAGAGACTAGAGCGGAACCTCAGGAACATCTGCCTAGAGATTGGAAATTATCTTCTAGTCATCCTAGAGAACTAATCTTAGGAGACCCATCAGAAGGGGTAAAAACTAGGCATGGACTTAGGAAAGAGGTTAGTCATTCTGCATTCATATCTATGATTGAGCCCACGAGTATAGATCAACCCTTAGGAGATGAATTTTGGATCCTAGCAATACAAGAAGAGTTGAATCAATTCGTTAGGAATGATGTATGGGAATTAGTCAAAAGACCTAAAGAATAAAGTGTGGTTGGAATTAAATGGGTCTTTCAAAACAAAAATGAATGACTCTGGGATAGTAGTGAGAAACAAGGCTAGGTTAGTAGCAAAGGGGTATAACTAAATTGAAGGAATAGATTTTGAAGAAACCTTTGCTCCGGTAGCTAGACTAGAAGCCATAAGGGTACTGTTAGCTTTTGCTTATTTTAGGGATTTTAAACTGTATCAAATGGATGTCAAGAGTGCCTTCCTGAATGAGGTAATCAAGGAAGATGTTTATGTGGAGAAACCTCCGGGGTTTGAAAACTCACAATTTCCAAACCACATGTTCAAACTGAAAAAGGCACTATACGGGTTAAAATAAGCACCTAGAGCCTGGTATGAAAGACTTAGTACGTTCCTACTAGATAGAGGTTTTGTTAAGAGTAGTGTGGACACCACCTTATTTTTGAGGAAGGTAGGAATTGAAGTACTCATTGTTCAGATTTATGTAGATGACATCTTGTTCGGATCGACGGAAAAAAGCTTATGTAATGAATTTTCAAAAACAATGAGTTATGAGTTTGAAATGAGTATGATGGGAGAACTTAGTTACTTCCTTGGATTTAGTGTAAAACAAATGGAAGGTGGAACGTTTCTTTGCCAGTCTAAGTACATCAACGATATTTTGAAAAAATATGAAATGGACAATGCTAAAGCTGTGAATACACCCATGAGCTCTAACATTCAATTGGATAAAGATCCCAGTGGGAAGTCTGTAGATCAAAAGAGGTATAGGGGAATAATTGGATTGCTTCTCTATCTGACTGTTAGTAGACCAGACATAATGTTTAGTGTGTGTCTCTGTGCCAGCTTTCAAGCTGACCCGAAAGAATCTCACATGACTGCTGTCAAAAGGATTCTTAGATATCTACTAGGCACCCTGAACTTAGGAATTTGGTATCCTAGACACAACACTTCTTTTGAAATCTTAGGATACTCAGATTCAGACTTTGCAGGATGTAGGGTAGATAGAAAAAGCACTTCCGGCACTTGTCAATTCATTGGACAATCGTTAGTTTCATGGTCCAGTAGGAAATAAAATTCAGTAGCCCTATCAACAGTCGAAGCAGAATATATAGCGGTAGGTAGCTGTATTGCATAAGTTTTATGGTTAAAATAACAGCTTGTAGATCTAGGACTACATGTAGGAACCATTTCGATCATGTGTGACAACACTAGTGCTATTTGCATATCCAAAAATCCAATTCAACATTCATGAACTAAACATATAGATATTAGACATCATTTCATTAGAGATCATGTAGCCAAAGGAGATATTGAACTGCACCACGTTGCTACTGAAGATCAATTGGCTGACATTTTCACAAAACTATTAGGTTATGACACATTTAGCACTTTAAGAACCAAATTAGGTGTCATAGACATTCAAGCCTAAAATAATAAAATAATAAAAAAAAAATTGTATTTGTTATGATTTGTTTTTTTCGAAATAAAAAAAAATAAAAAAAACGAGAAAAAAAGAAATGGATTCCTGATCCTCTTACGATGCTGCTGCTCACAAACCTTCATATTCTCTAACAATCGTACTGTACGATACAATATCGTACTGTACGATAAGGTTCAAATCACTCCAATCTTAGCCGTCCATTCCCATTCACGGTCTAGGTCTTTCATGGCTTATACCTATCGTACTGTACGATTCACCACTCGTATCGTACGATACTGATTATTGGTCATCGTACTGTACTAATTACCAATCGTACTTTACGATCCACATGTCAAATGGATTAGGACGAATTTAAACTCGACCGGTACAAACATTATTGCCTTTCATACTGTACGAACACCTGTTCGTACTGTACGAACATTTTTGTCAAATGTCATTCAGGCGACTCGTTGGGATGAACGCCTCACACTCACGTTCGTATAGTATGATTCTGATCGTACTGTACGATTTGACTCACCTTTTTGCACGATCGTCCAGACGACATTATTGCACATATCATATTGTACAATACTCAATTGTACTGTACGATATATCACAAATTCTATAAAAGGGAGGGATTCTTTGCCTATTCTCACTCACTCTCAATCACTCCGAATTTCCTCCTTTCTCCAATCCTTTCTTCCACCATGTCTGGGTCCAGTAAGCCCGGTCGAATGGTCGTCGGGAGCTCTTCCTCCTCTCGACATTTTGATGATCATTTTCTCTCTGCTACGGACGAGAAAGCGTATATTAAAATTAAGGAAGCCAAAATCACTCCATCTCGCATGCTAAATCAAGCCGCCCTAAATTTCGAGGTGATGAATCTGTTCGCATCCACTACCCTTCAATTCCTTTTGACTCTTGCCTTTCCTTTTCACTCCAAACTCCTGTTTGAGTTTCTTGCCAATATCCGAATCGACCTTGAAAACACCACTTTCATGTCTTATGTTTGTAAATAGAACGTCGTTATCACCGTCAACGACATTGCTGCACACATAGGGCTGTCAACTGACGGCCCTCGTCCCCAATCCATGATCTCCCACGACTATGATTGGACATCAGTAAATAAGACCCTTAGGGGTGTCCCCTCCAATCAACACCTACCCCTGGTCCAAACCCTAAATCAGAATGCCCGTGTTATCCAGCATGTCCTTCGTACATCCATTATACCCAAAGCTAGAGACCGCATCCATATTACTCCACTGCTTTTTGTCGTCACATATCTAATCATGTCTGGCACGAAATTCAATGAAGCCCAAATGGTTTTTGACTATATTCATACCCTGTCTGCCTTCCGATATCCCGGTACCCGTTGCAAACTGAACCTTACTTTAGGGCATGTCATAGGATACATCCTAGATGCCAAGTACCAACTTCATTATCCGCTACCTCCAGATCACCTTCCTATCTTCTACTCGGATGCCTCCTTTCGTATCTTGTTCCATCGGGGGGCCGCTCTCGCCGATCCTGAGTTTGATGACGAAGAGGCTGCTGCTCCTGCTGACGCACCTCCACCACCACCAATCCACCCACATGGCCTTGCTCCTCCCGACTACCCTCACGACGACATTATTCAATGCCTTGATCGCCTGGAGACTAGGTTGGATGCCCACATTGCTCAGTAACATCAGGAGCATGAAACTGATATGAGATGGTTTAGGGAGCGCTTCACATCGATCGATCACCAGTTTGCGTCCCTCCATCAGTACCACCAGCTGTTTCCATAACCTCCGCCACCACCTTCGGATCAGGATCCAAATTTTTGAGTTATTGTAGTTATTTATGTTTTATGTTTGTTGTCATTGTAGTTATTTCCTTGTTCTTCCCTTTATGGTGCTGTCAAAAGGGGGAGACATTTTTGTGTGTTCTGTATTGTTCTGTTTTTGCTTACTATTAAATGATATTAGTTGTTTATGTTTTCACTACATGTTTTTTCTATCTTGTTGTTTTTTTTATATGTTATAATAAAAAAAATAAAAAAAAACTATTTTCTTCTCCTCCTATTTAAAAATTAATAAGCCACTCTTCTGAGGGGGAGCTAAAGAAGTCAAAATAACTGTCCATCAGAAAATATTAATTGACACCATCAAAATGGGGAAGATTGTTGAAATCCAGGATCCCGAGCACTTAATTTTGATGGTGACAACTAGTACTTACTGAATCCATATAGACTTCTTTTAGATTACAAATACTTAATCCGTGTATATGAGCACTAACATTTCAGGTCAGATGCATACAGCTCAAGATTACTGGACACTCAAACCGGGTAGAATAGAATGTTGAAAAGTCTGTAATTTTTACTTCTTTATTTTTATTTTCTTGAGTCTGCCACAGAAGCATGCATGTGAAAGGAGCAACCATATCAACCAATTAAAAATACTCAGGCTAACGGCTAATTTTTAAATGATTAAGTTTATAAACTAATCGTACTGTACGATACATATCGTACTGTACGATAAGATATAATTGAGAAACCCTAGCCGCCAGAATAAGTTTGGTAAGTTCTTAATTTTGATTTCTTGAACTGATCGTACTGTACGATGATTATCGTATTGTACGATTAATTAATACTTACCAAAATTATCTCCCTAATCAGAAAATAAATGTTGGTTTCTAATTTAAAAGTCGATCGTACTGTACGATCATATATCGTACTGTACGACTGACAGAGACAATTTCTTTCATCCCAGCGATCGTACCAAACGAAACCAAGGTTTTTTGTTCTGTTCGTCATGGACTATATTGGTATCGTACAGGACGATATCCTAAAAAACACTAATCGTACTGTACGACTGAAGGAGTGCTGGATGACTGACAGAGATGAATTCTTTCGTCTCAAGGATCGTCCCACAGTTCGTCCTGTACAAACAGTACGAATCAACAGTATCGTCCTGTATGATATACATATCGTACAGTATGATATGTATAAAATTTGATAACTGTTCGTCTGTACTCGTACTGGACGGAGCTGTAATTGAACTGATCGTACTGTACGATTATAGATCGTACTGTACGAACAGAAACGCAAAAGTTGAAACTTTTAGGGTTTTCTAAAGCCTGATATAAAAACAATTTAAAATCTTTTTTAAGGGGTTGTTGATCTATCCTTTTGCTGTGAGAGGTTTTGAGGAAAGAAGGGGATTCGTTAGAGAGTAGTTTGTGGAGAGATCCAGGGCTTGAGAGAGGAAGGTGAAGGTGAGCTTGAGCGTGAGGGAGAAGTAGTGTGAGGGGATCACACGGTGGCTCCAAGCTAGCTGCATGCGTTGCTCCTCTTGTGGCTTTGGGAAGCTTCAAGAAAGTTCTCGAGGGAAGAGTCACTTCAAGATCAACATCGCCAAGGTACTCTGCCATCTCTAGGAGGGAGAAAAAGGAGAAGGTCCGCTGCCGTCGCCAGGAGGGTGACATAGCGTTTGGTATTCCGCCGCACCGAGGGAGGTGAAAGTGAGTATTGTAAAGGCTTCTCCGCCTTGCTGTGGGGGAAAAAGGAGAGTCAACTTTTACTAGTGCAAATCCTGGAGTAGAGGACTCTGGGGAGTGGACGTAGGTCAAGTGACCGAACCACTATAAAAATCTCTGGTATGTTTTTTCCTGTTTACCGTACTTTACTTTTCATGCTTTTAATTAGTACGTTAAATTGCTTGGTGAAAAATCATGATTTAAATCTTGTGTTGTAAAATCTAAAATTGAATTATCAATATCATCGTTGTGAACGTTGTATTTGCTTCCGCACATTATTCGTTGAGTTATATTTTAAAAATATAAAAAAAAATTAGAACTCTTGTGTAGGGTTGAATTTTTAAAATACCAATTCACCCCCCCTCTTGGCGCATCTCGTACTTTCAGTAGGTTCAATAATTTGCAAAAGATTCCTATGAGATAAACAAAATGTCGGGAGATGAAAAAGTTTCAATTTCAAAAACTAATTTATAATTTGAAATAGATTTTGAATCAAAAGTGAAATAGCCTAACATAAAGAAATATGATGGAGAGACAAAATCATTAGTTTCCTTCCTTTGCTTGATTTTAGAGAAATCAACCACAACTTACATAGAATTTTAAGAAAAATAGGAGGTAAATTTTCCATTTTTAGAAAATATGATCTTTGAAATATAATTTTGATTTCTTAAAGTGCAAATAAAACAAAAAGTGATATATGTGTGCTGATCAGAGAAACAACTAAAACAACAAAGAAACTAATTTTTTTTTTAAATTTAAAAGAAAAACAAAATAATAATAAAACATAAAAAATACAATGAATAAAAATCACAAACAATAAAAGTAAAAACACAAAAACAAACACAAGCAAAACATTAATTCATATCATCTCGCTCCTGATCTGATAATTTAAAAGCTAGGTCTGCCCAAGAAATTTTTTGCTTTGCATTTTTTTCCCTTATTACAATTTGCTTAGCTTTACACTTTTCCTTTTCAGGAAGGGTTTTTAAGTTCGGGCACTAATTTTTTATATGTCCAGGTTTCTTACATCCAAAGCAAATAACGTTAGAAGAAATCTTAACATTTTTACCTTTTTTACCTTTGTTCCACTTTTGTTGATGTTGATGCTTGTGCTTTGAGTCACTTTCATCAATGTCTTCAGCTTTTAGTACTATAGTTTCACCTGCATCCAAAAGCTTTTGACCCAAACTTTGCTCGTAGGCAATGAGTGAGCCAATCAGATTATCAATAGAATATTCTTTCAAATTTTTAGATTCAGAAATTGCAATGACTTTGGCATCAAATTTATCAAGTAGAGAATGTAGGATTTTATTGACTTTTTCAAAATTTGAAAGGTCTTTACCTAAAGCATGTAATGATGTCACAATTTGAGAAAACCTAGTAAACATGTCCAAGATCGTTTCATGAGGTTTCATGCTAAAAAGTTCATAATCATGCATTAAAATATTTAGCCTAGATTGCTTGATTTCATAAGTACCTTCATATGTAGTGTATAATTTATCCCAATTTTCTTTTCCAGAAGTGCATACGGATATTAACATATAATCATCAGAATTCAAAGCACAGAAAAAACAATTCAAGCATTTAGCATTCAATTGAGCATTGATCTGATCTGATCTACTCCATTCAGAAAAAGGAATATCAACTTTAATTTCATTTATAATATGTGACGGTACAGAATAACGAACTTGAATCATATGCCACATGCGATAATCAATAGATTGCAAGAAAGTAGACATACAAATTTTCCAAAAATCAAAAGTAATATTTTCAGAAAGTGGTGGCCGGGTGATTGAATAACCTTCCTCAATATTACGATTACAAAAATTAGCCATGGATCGAATTCAAAAGTTTTTAAAAAATTAATTTTATGAATTCCGCTCTGATACCACTTGAAAGTTCGATAGGGATGTTAAGCCCTTGTGAACTAGTCCTGAGGCTAACCAAGAGGGGGGATGAATTGGTTATTTAAAAATTTGAGAGTAACAGTAAAAACCTTTTCGATAATTTGTAGCGAAAATAATTAAAACAATCAAACGAAAAGATCAAACACAATTTCACCCAAGCAGATAATCGCAACAAAATAAAGTGCGGTAAATAATAAGAAAGAACACACCAGATTTATAGTGGTTCGGTCCAACCTGACCTACGTCCAATCCTCGGAGGCACCCTCCAAGTATTGCTTTAAACCAAAAGTGTCTCTCCTTTAGACCCAACAGCTAGGCGGTGAAGCCCTTACAAAATCACTTCCACCTTTCCCGGTGCGGCGGAGTAGCCGGGTCCTTCGACAACGAAGAGATCTCCTTCTTCCCAAAATTTCCCTCGAGATGACCCTTGAATCCGATGGTACTTAGGTGCAAGCTTGCCGGAGCAACCGTATGAACCCCCTCAAACTCCCTCGAGAATCCCCTTTCCCAGGCTCTTCTCCCACTCAAACTCCACCCTTTCCTCTCTCCCTTTCAAGCTCTCTCTTCAAGTTTTCTCCAAAAGAATGAAGACTCAATGGCTGCTAAAGACACCTATCAAGTGCCTTGAGAAAGCCTAAATAAAGAGCTCCAAAAACCCTTCCAAATTAGTTCTTGTGGCAAAGATCATCCAGGACGATAGTCGGATCGTCCAGGACGATGTGCTCCAAAAGCCGGCTTCAAAAAACCCTAAAAACTCAATTCTGCCACCAAAGATCATCCAGAACGATTGCAGGACTGTCCAGGACGATGTGCTCCAAAAGATGGCTTCAGAAAACCCTAAAAACTCAATTCTGCCGCCAAACATCATCCCAGACGATCGCAGGATCGTCCTGGATGATGTGCAGAATTTGACCTGAAAGTCCCGTACGATCCTGGGATAGTCGAGGACGATCAGTACAAATTTCGCACAAATCGTCCAGTACGATATATATATCGTCCAGGATGATTAGAACAAATTTTGACTCTTAAATCCTTGCCTAAATTATCATGGCGGCTAGGGTTTTGAGAACATATTGGATCGTCCAGGACGATTAGTTCAACGAACAGATCAGCCTGGACGATCCGAAATCGTCAAGTACGATTTGTTCAAAAGTTGAACTTCTGGTTTTGACAGGATCTCACTCCCCCTGAGTATGTGTACACATAGTCACAAATAAGCATACAGCCTTACAGGACTTGACTCAAGAAATCAGAAAGTACATCAATGAGAAATACAACAAAGCCTATTCTACTCATTCTTGAGTCTTAAATCTTTCTTGGATTGATGCATGCTGTTCCTGAAATGTTAGTACACACAAATAAATATATATTCCAAATACTAGGAGATGAACCATAATATTTGTTATCATTAAAATAAGAACTCGTGAGCCCCACTTGCAACAAAAACCCTAAAAAAACCCTAAATGCTAAAACCATAACCACTAAACCCTAAATTTTAAACTCTAAACCTTAAATACTAAATCCTAAACCCTAAAAAGCCTAAACCCTAAAAAAAGGCTAAACCTTAAAACCCTAAAAGCCTAAAAAACCATAAACCCTAAAACCCTAACAACTAAACCCTAAACCTTAAACCCTAAACCCTAAACCTTAAACCCTAAATCCCTTAAAACCTTAAACCCAAAACCCTAAAACCTAAACCCTAAACCCTAAGCCCTAAAAACCCTAAACCTTAAACCCGAAACCCTAAACCTTAAACCCTAAAAACCCTAAACCCTAAACCCTAATCACTAAACCTTAAATCGTATACCCTAAAACCCTAAACCCTAAACCCTAAACACTAAACCCTAAATCCTAAACGCTAAAAAAACCCTAAACCCTAAAAACCTTAAACACTAAATCCTAAATCCTAAAACCATTAAAAAACCCTAAACTCTAAACCCTAAAAAAATCCTAAACACTAAAACCCTAAAACCCTAAAAAGCCCTAAACCCTAAAACCCAAAACCCTAAACCCAAAACCCTAAACCGTAAAACCCTAAACCATAAAACCCTTAACCCTAAAAAAACCCAAAACCCTAAAACCCTAAAAAATCCTAAACCCTAAACCCTAAAACCGTAAACCGTAAACCCTAAACCCTAAAAACTCTTAAAAAACCCTAAAACTGTATACATTAAACCCTAAACCTTAAAAACCCATAAGAACCGTAAACTATAAACCCTAAACCCTAAATCCTAAAAAAAACCCAAAACCCTAAAAACCTGAAACCCCAAACCCTAAATCCTAACCCCTAAATCCTATACCCTAAAATCCTAAACCCTAAACCCTCTAAAAATATCGTAAACCCTAAAAGCCTTACAATAAATCCTAAACCCTAAATCGTAAAACATTAAGCCCTAAAACATAAAAAAAAACCTTAAACCCTAAACCCTAAAAAAACCCCAAACCCTAAAACCCTAAAAAACCCTAAACCCTAAAACCCGAAACAATAAACCCTAAACTCTAAACCCTAAACCCTAAACCCTAAACTCTAAAAAAACCCTAAACCCTAAACCCTAACAAAAAACTCGAAACCCCAAACTCTAAAAAAACCCAAAACCCTAAAACCCTAAAAAATCCTAAACCCTAAACCCTAAAACCTTAAACCCTAAACCCTAAACCCTAAACCCTAAAAACCCTTCAAAAAAAGCCTAAAATTATAAACCCTAAACCCTAAACCTTAAAAACCCTAAACTCTAAGCACTAAAAAAAACCCTAAACCCTAAACTCTAAACCCTAAATCCTAAAAAAAATCTTAAACCCTAAACCCTAAAACCCTAAATCTTAAACCCTAAACCCTAAAAACCATAAACCCTAAACCCGAAACCCTAAACCGTAAAATCCTAAACAGTAAAACCCTAAAAAAAACCTAAACCCTGAAACCATAACCACTAAACCCTAAAATCTATACTCTAAACCTTAAACCCTAAACCCTAAACCCTAAACACTAAAAAGCCTAAACCCTAAAAAAATGCTAAACCCTAAACCCTAAATCCTAAATCCCTAAAAACCCTAAAACCTAAACCCTTAACCCAAAATCCTAAAACCTAAACTCTAAACCCTAAACCCTAAACCCTAAACCCAAAAACCTAAACCCTAAACTGTAAAAACCCTACACCCTAAACCCCAATCTCTAAACCCTAAATCCTATACCCTAAAACCCTAAACCCTAAACACTAAACACTAAACCCTAAATCCTAAACCCTAAAAAAATCATAAACCCTAAAAAGCTTAAACACTAAATCCTAAATCCTAAAACCCTAAAAAAAACCCTAAAAAAACCCTAAACACTAAAACCCTAAAACCCTTAAAAACCCAAAACCATAAAACCCTGAACTCTAAAACCCTAAACCATAAACACTAAATCCTAAAAACTCTTAAAAAAAACCCAAAAATCATAAACCCTAAACCCTAAATTTTAAAAACCCATAAGAACCCTAAACCATCAACCCTAAACCCAATACACTAAAAAAATGCCTAAACCCAAAATCCTAAACCCTAAATCCTAAAAAAAACCCTAAACCCTAAACCCTCTAAACCCTAAAATCCTAAAATAAACCCTAAACCCTAACCCCTAAAAAAACCCTAAACCCTAAAAAAATCCTAAACCCTAAAACCCTCAAAAACATTACAAAAACCATGAAAAATCCTAAACCCTAACCCCCAAAAGCCTTAAACCCTAAACCCTAAATCCTAAACGCTAAATCCTATACCATAAAACCCTAAACCCGAAACCTTAAACACTAAACCATAAACCCCCTAAAAGAACTGAAAACCCTAAAAACCTTACAATAAATCCTAAACCCTAAACTGTAAAATCCTAAGCCCTAAAACCCTAAAAAAAAACCATAAACCCTAAACCCTAAAAAAACCCCAAACCCTAAAACCCTAAAACCCTAAACCCCAAACCCTAAAACTTGAAACCATAAACCCTAAACTCTAAACCCTAAATCATAAAACCCAAAACCCTAAAACCCTAATAAAAATCTGAAACCCTAAACACTAAAACAACCCAAAACCCTAATACCCTAAAAAATCCTAAACTCGAAACCCTAAAACCTTAAACCCTAAACCCTAAAAACACTGTAAAAAAAAACACTAAAAACGTAAAACCTAAAACCTAAAACTTAAAAACCCATAAAAACTCTAAAACATAAACCCTAAGCCCTAAACACTAAAAAAAACCATAAATGCAAAATCATAAACCCTAAAAAAAACCCTAAACCCTAAAAACCTTCAACCCAAATCCCTAAACCCTAAAACCCTAAATCCTAAAACCCTAAAAAAAACCCTAAACCCTAAACCCTAAACGCTATGAAAATGCTAAACCGTAAAACCATCAAAAACATTAAAAAACCCTAAAATGCTAAATCCTAAATACTAAAAAATCCCTAAACCTTAAAAATCATAAACCCTAAACCCTAAACCGTAAAACCCTAAAACGCTAAAAAAAAAACCCTAAACCATAAACAATAAAAAAACCCAAAACTCTTAAACCCTAAAAAACCCTAAACCCTAAACCTTAAACCCTAAACTCTAAAACCTTAAAACCTAAACCCTAAACCCTAAAAACTCTAAAACTATAAATGCAAAAACCTAAACCCTAAACCCTAAAAAACCTAAAAAACCCTAAAAAACCCTAAACTCTAAACCCTAAAAACCCTTAAAAAAAATCCTAAAACCCTAAACCCTAAACCTCAAAAACCCATAAAAACCCTAAACCCTAAACCTTAAAAACTAAAAAAAACCTAAACCCTAAAAACCTTAAACCCTAAAACCCTAAATCCCTAAATCCCTAAAAAAAACCCTAAACCCAAAAACCCTAAAACCCTAAAAAATCCTATACCCTAAACCCTAAAAACTTAACCACTAAACCCCAAATCCTAAACCCTAAACCCTACACCTTAAACACTAAACCCTAAAACCTAAACCCTAAATCCCTAAAAATCCTAAACCCTAAACCCTTAACCCTAAACCCTAAATCCTAAACTCTAAAAATCCTATACCTTAAACCCGAAACCCTAACACTCAAAACCCTAAACCCTAAGCCCTTAACCCTAAAAAAACCCTAAACCCTAAAAACCTAAAACCCTAAACTCTAAACCCTATACCGTAAAACCCTAAACCCTAAAACTGTAAAAAAAACTCCTAGACCCAAAACCCTTAAAAAACCCCAAAACCTAAAACCCTAAACACTAAACCCTAAACTCTAAACCCCAAACCCTAAACCGTAAAACCCTAAACTCTAAAACTCTTAAAAAAAATCTAAACCAAAAACCCTAAAAAATCCTAAAACCCAAACCCTAAAACCCTAAACCCTAAACCCTAAGCCCCAAAAACCCTTAAAGAAGAAAAACCTAAAAGCCTAAACGCTAAACCCAAAACCCTAAACTCTAAAAATCCTAAAAAATCCAAAAAAAACCCTAAAAAAAACCTAAAACCTAAAATCCCTTAAAAAAATCATTAAACCATAAACACTGAACCCTACACCCTAAACCTTAAAAACTAATAAAAACCCTAAACCTTACACCCTAAAACCTAAACACTAAAAAAACCCTAAACCCTAAAAACCTTAAACCCTAAACCCTAAACCCTAAACCCTAAACCCAAAAACCCTAAAACCCTAAACTCTAAAACCCTCAAAAAAACCATAAACCCTAAACCCTAAACCCTAAAACCCAAAACTCTAAAACCCTCAAAAAAACCTTAAACCCTAAACCCTTAAACCCTAAAACCCTAAACCCTTAAAAACCCTAAACCCTAAACCCTAAAACACTGAACCCTAAACCTTAAGCCCTAAACCATAAACCCTAAACCCTAAATCCCTAAAAACCCTAAACTCTAAAAAAACCCTAAACCCTAAAACCCTAAAACCCTAAAAAACCCTAAACCCTAAAACCCTAACCACGAAACCCTAAACCCTAAACCTTAAATCCCTAAAAACCTTAAACCCGAAACCCAAAACCCTAAATCCTAAAACCCTAAACCCTAAACCCTAAAACCCTAACCACTAAACATTAAACTGTAAACCCTAAACCTTAAACCCTAAACCCTAAACGCTAAACCCTGAATCCCTAAAAACCTTAAACCCTAAAAAAACCGTAAACCCTAAAACCCTAAAAAATCCTAACCCTAAACTCTAAAACCCTAACCAGTAAACCCTAAACCCTAAACCCTAAACCCTAAACCCTAAATCCCTAAAAATCCTAAACCCTAAACCCTAATCCCCAAAACCTAAATCCTAAACCCTAAACCCTAAAAATCCTAAGCCTTAAACTCTAAACACTGAACCTTAAACCCTAATCCCTAAAAACCCCAAACCCTAAACCCTAAATACTATACCCTAAAACCCTAAACCCTAAACCATAAACCCGAAACCCTAAAAATCCTAAAACCTAAATGCTAAACCCTAAACCCTAAAACCCTAAAAAATCCTAAACCCTAAATCCTAAAAACCCTTAAAAAACCCTAAAATCCTAAACCCTAAACACTAAACCTTAAAAACCAATAAAAATCCTAAACCCTAAACCCTAAACCTAACCACTAAAAATAACCCTAAACTCTAAACACTAAAAAAACCCTAAACCCTAAAAACCTTAAACCCTAAATCCTAAACCCTAAACCCAAAATCCTAAAACCCTAAACCCTAAATCCCTAAAAAAACCCTAAGCCCTAAAACCCTAAAACCCTAAAAAATCCTAAACCTTAAACCATAAAACCTAAGCACTAAACCCTAAACCCTAAACCATCAACCCTAATCCCTAAACCCTAAATCCTAAACCCTAAATCCTAAATCCCAAAAAATCATAAACCCTAAACCCTAAAGCCTAAATTTTAAACCCTAAAAACCCTAAACCCTAAACCCTAAACCCTAACACCCTAACACCCTAAACCCTTAACCCTAAAAAAACCCTAAACCCTAAAAACCTTGAACCCTAAACTGTAAACCCTAAACCGTAAAACCTTAAACCCTAAAATCATAAAAAAAACTCCTAAACCCTAAACCCTAAAAAACCCCTAAAACCTAAAACCCTAAACCTTAAACCCTAAACTCTAAACCTTAAACCCTAAACCGATAAACCCTAAACCTTGAAAACCCGTCAAAATCCTAAACCCGAAACCCTAAACCTTAAACACTAAAAAAAATGTTAAACCCTAAACCCGAAACTTTAAAACCCTAAACCCTAAATCCTTAAAAAAACCCTAAGCCGTAAAACCCTAAAACCCTAAAAGAGCTTAAACTTTAACCCCTAAAACCCTAACCACTAAACCCTAAACCCTAAAACCTAAACCCCTACCCTAAACCCTAAACCCCATACCCTAAACCCTAAACCCAAAATCCCTAAAAATCCTAAACCCAAACTTTATACCCTAAACCCTAATCCCTAAAAACCCTAAACCCTAAACCCTAAACCTTAAATCGTATACCCTAAAACCCTAAACCCTAAAAATCCTAAAACCCTAAATGCTAAACCCTAAATCCTAAAAACCCTAAAAAATCATAAACCCTAAATCCTAAAAACCCTTAAAAAAGTACAAAAATCCTAAACCCTAAACCCTAAACCTTGAAAACCCATAAAAATCCTAGACCCTAAACCCAACAACAAAAAAAACCCTAAACTCTAAGCACTAAAGAAAATCCTAAACCATAAAAACCTTAAACCCTAAACCCTAAACCCTAAACCCGAAACCCTAAAACCCTAAACCCTAAATCCCTAAAAAACCCGTAAAACCTAAAACCCTAAACCCTAAACCCTAAACTCTAAACCATAAACCCTAAACCGATAAACCCTAAACCTTGAAAACCCGTCAAAATCCTAAACCCGAAACCCTAAACCTTAAACACTAAAAAAAATGTTAAACCCTAAACCCGAAACTTTAAAACCCTAAACCCTAAATCCTTAAAAAACCCTAAGCTGTAAAACCCTAAAACCCTAAAAGAGCTTAAACTTTAACCCCTAAAACCCTAACCACTAAACCCTAAAACCTAAAACCTAAACCCCTACCCTAAACCCTAAACCCCATACCCTAAACCCTAAACCCAAAATCCCTAAAAATCCTAAACTCAAACTTTATACCCTAAACCCTAATCCCTAAAAACCCTAAACCCTAAACCTTAAATCGCATACCCTAAAACCCTAAACCCTAAAAATCCTAAAACCCTAAATGCTAAACCCTAAATCCTAAAAACCCTAAAAAATCATAAACCCTAAATCCTAAAAACCCTTAAAAAAGTACAAAAATCCTAAACCCTAAACCCTAAACCTTGAAAACCCATAAAATACCTAGACCCTAAACCTAACAACAAAAAAAACCCTAAACTCTAAACACTAAAGAAAATCCTAAACCATAAAAACCTTAAACCCTAAACCCTAAACCCTAAACCCGAAACCCTAAAACCCTAAACCCTAAATCCCTAAAAAACCCTAAGACCTAAAACCCTAAAACCCTAAAAAATCCTAAACCTTAAACCCTAAAACCTAAACACTAAACCCTAAACCCTAAACAATAAACCCTAATTCCCAAACCCTAAATCCTAAACCCTAAACCCTAAATCCCTAAAAATACTAAAACCTAAACCATAAACCATACATCCTAAACCCTGAAAATCCTAAACACTAAACCCTAAACCCTAACACCCTAAACCATAAACCCTTAACCCTAAAAAACCCTAAACCCTAAAAACCTTAAAACCTAAACTCAAAACCCTAAACCGTAAAACCCTAAACCCTAAAACTGTGAAAAAAACACCTAAACCCTAATCCCTAAAAAACCCCTAAAACAAAAAACCATAAACCCTAAACACTAAACTCTAAACCCTAAACCATAAACCCTCAACCCTAAACCTTGAAAACCCTTAAAAACCCTAAATCCTAAACCCTAAACCTTAAATACTAAAAAAAATACTAAACCCTAAAAAGGTTAAACCCTAAACCAGAAACCTTAAAACCTTAAACCCTAAATCCCTAAAAAAAACCCTAAGCCCTGAAACCCTAAAACCGTAAAAGAGCCTAAACCTTAAACCCTAAAACCCTAACCACTAAACACTAAACCATAAACCCTAAACCCTATACCCTAAACCCTATACCCTAAACCCTAAACGATAAAACTTGTTGCAAATCTGGTTTTGATGATGACAAACATATTTCCAGTGTGTTTTGCTTGGCTAATCTGTTTCAGGCACAAAAGACCGCGAGCCACTCAAGCCAACTCAAGATCGGGTCCAAGTGTGTCAAATGTATGATTTTTCTTTTTATTGAGTCAATTGTAATATAACTGATTCCCTAGCTAAGTAACCTTGCACACACACACTCAGGGAGAGAGATTAAGTGAATTAGAGTTTCTGTTAAAATTTTATTCAAATCGTCCTGGACGATTTTCACATCGTCCTGGACGATCCAGCTAAAACAAAAACCCTAATTAGGGGGACTAAGTTAAGAGGGTCTGATTAAGCAGATCATCCTGGATGATCTCTGGATCGTATGGGACTATATGCTCAAATCAAAAATTCTCAGCCGCCAGATCAAGTTAGGCAAGTTTTTATTTTTAGATACTTGGTCTGATCGTCCCGGATGATACGTGTATCGTCCCGGACGAGTCAGTACAATCATGCCTAATTTAATTTAGTAATTACAGAAAGCAATTTATTTTTGGTTGATACAATCATATTGTCCTAGACGATCGCAGGATCGTCCCGGACGATCATGATCGTTTAGTGCATTTCAGCTGTACGACCTGAACTGTGTTCATGACGATTTAGGGCCTTTTTGAACTAATCGTACAGGACGATGTCCCCATCGTCCTGGACGATCAAGTCATTTTTTGGTCGTCCAGCATAGATTTCTCTGGACGACCCGAGCTGTCCTCTGGACGATTTTCCTTGATTTGCACTAGTCGTCCCGGACGATCGCAGGATCGTATGAGACTATATGAATAACTTTTTCTACTGATCGTCCAGAAGAGCTTAATCATCCAGGCTAAAACAGCTGAATTTGAACTTATCGTACATGATGATCTATCGATCGTCCTGGATGATCTTGGCCGACCAGTTGAGATTTAGGGCAAAATTTTAGCCCTTCTTTAAAAGAACTTTTTCCAAAAATAAGAAATATCTTTTGCTGCCTCCCTTCCCTGAGAAAACCTAGAGAGAGAGAGTTGGGAGAGAGAGAAGATCTTGTGAGGGGGAGTTAGTGAGGGATTCACTAAGGTTGCTCCGAGCATAGATCAGAGTCGTCTTCTCCGCTCGTCGTCTTTCGTCTAGTCGGTGTTCGTCGTGGGAGGATCGTTCGCAAGAAGATCCAGGGTTCTCTGCCCGCTTCAGGTGGAAGAAAAAGGAGTTCGAAGGTTCTCTGCCTGCTTCAGGAGGAAGCGAAAGGAGGTTGAGTTCTTTGCCTCACCATGTGGTGAAAAGGAGGTGTTTGTACAGGCTTCTCCACCTTGCTGTGGGAGACAAAGGAGAGACACTTTTTGTTTAGTGCAATACCCAGAGGGGAGGCTCCGGGGAGTGGACGTAGGTCAAGTTGACCGAACCACTATAAAATCTGGTTTGCTTTTCTGATTTAGTTTTGCACTTTACTTTTCTGATATTAACTGCTTGGGTGAATATCTGTGGTTGATCTTTTCGTTCTTGTTTATGTGTTTCCACTGCTACGTATCGAAAAGATTTTCATTGTTATCGGGAAATTTTTAAATAACCAATTCACCCCCCCTCTTGGTTAGCCTCGGGACTAGTTCACTAGGGCTTAACATCCCTATCGAACTTTCAAGTGGTATCAGAGCGGGATTCAAAATTTAGGTTTAAAAACTTTTGAATTTGATCCATGGCTAACTGTAACAATCATAATACTGCTGAAGGATATTCTATTACAAGACCACCATTGTTTGATAATATTCCTTTTGATTATTGGAAAACACGCTTGTCTACTTTTCTGCAATCTATCGATTATCGCATGTGGATGTTAGTTAAGGATGGATACGAACCACCTTTTAGATTGATTAACAATGTGAAAACAGAACTGCCTTTTGCTGATTGGATGTTTGATGATCGTGATTTAGCACAGTTAAATGCAAAATGCTTGAACTGTTTCTTTTGTGCCTTAAAATCTGAAGACTATATGCATGTTTCTACTTGTACAACGGGAAAGGAAATCTGGGATAGATTATGTATAACATACGAGGTATAATTGAAGTCAAATAGTCTAGGTTAAACATCTTGTTACATGATTATGAACTTTTTCGCATGAAACTTAGTGAGACTATTTCAGAAATGTACACAAGTTTCACTCAGATTGTTACCTCTTTGCATGCTCTAGGTAGAGAACTTACTAACTACGAAAGAGTGAACAAAATTCTTAGATGTTTGCCTTCTTCTTATGATGCTAAGATTACTTCTATTACTAAATCTAAAGATTTAAATACTTACTCTATTGACAGCTTACTTGGATCACTCATTGCTTATGAGCAAGGGGTGAACCAAAGGCAACTTGATGCAAGTGAACGTAAGAAAGAGAAGACAGTGGCACTAAAGGCCAAAGATTCAGATGCTAGCACTTCCGGGTCTGATAGCGATGATGTTGCCTTAATCACAAAGTAATTCAAAAGCTTTCTAAGGAAGAAACATAAGAACTATCATAAGTGGAACAAGGGTAAGCCCAATAAAAATTTTAAGGGTTCATCTGAATCTGTTTGTTTTGAATGCAGGAAGCCTGGACACATTAAGGCTGATTGTCCTACACTAAAAGCTCACCCAAGCAAGGAGAAGGGTGAGGAGAAACCAAAGGTCAGAAAGGACAAGAAGCGGATTCAGAAGGCATTCTGGGCAGACTCTGCATTCGACTCTTCTGACACTGAAGCTGAAGAGGTGGAAACAAACTTATGTCTGATGGCTGATGATCACCCTGGTCAGTCGGACCAGGAAGAGGTATGTGAGCTGACTTACGATCAATTATTTGAAGTTTCTGAAAGAATTCATACATCGTATAGGAAGCTTAAGAAAACTCATGCTAGTTTGAAATTAGATTACTTAACTTTGCAAAAAGAGCATGATTCTGTAGTTAAAGATCATTCCACACTTGATTCCAATCACATGTCTTTGCTTGATGAATTCGATGAGTTGAATAAAAAATATTCTGATTTAGTGTCTGAGCATGATTCATTGAAAACTACGCATGTGGACTTAGAAAGAGCTTTTAAAGAGTTAGATACAATGGCATGTGAAGTAGAAAGTAGCAATGGAACCTTGAAATTTGAAATTACAAGTTTAAAGAAAGAAAATGAGTTTTTGAAGGTAAAGATCAGTGCTTTTGAAAAGAAGAAAATACCGCCTAATTTTGAACAGTTTTATGCACCGCCACCTTTTAAAAAATCTATTGCAAGTTCTTCAAGGCATGTTTCATATACATCTAGGAAGAGGCATTATCATCCACGTAGATTAGTTAACCCTTTTCCTGGTGTTAGATGTTTTTCATGTGGCATGTTAGGACATATTTCTCACACCTGCACTGTTCACCGTAGTACACGTTGGGTGTGGAAACCCAAACTGCCTGTTTCACAGCACAGCATGCATGCATTGCATTCTTCTTTTCATAAGAAGGAACCCAAACCTGTTTGGGTTCCTAAGACTGACGTTTGATACTTTTGTAGGTGTGCTCTCACACAAGACCTCGTGAGAGCATGTGGTACCTAGACAGCGGATGTTCTAGACATATGACTGGAGATGCAAATCAGTTCATTTCACTGGAGGCCAGAGCTGGAGGCAAGGTTACACTTGGAGATAACACCACCAGGAAGGTGGTAGGCTCAGGTATAATTGGTGATTCCAAGAATTTTATGATTGATAATGTTTTACTTGTAGATGGACTGAAACATAACTTGCTGAGCATCAGTCAACTCTGTGACAAGGGATACAGCATCAAATTCCTGCCCACTTGCTGCATTTTAAGCTTAAATGATGAAGTTGTTTTGCAGGGGCAAAGGATCAACAACGTCTACAAGCTGGATGTAAGTAGCATTAAATCTGATAATTCAATTTGCTTAAAAACTGCTGCTGATGAGTCTTGGCTATGGCATAGGAGATTGTGTCATGCTAGTATGAAAACCCTTAGGAGGGTCACCCAAAAGGACTTAGTTAGAGGTGTGCCCAAGCTTAAGTTCACTAAGGATCACCTGTGTGATGCCTGTCAGTTGGGGAAGCAAGTCCAGTCCTCTTTTCAGTCTGTTAAGGACATTAGCACCTCTAAACCTTTAGAAGTTCTTCACATGGACCTCTTTGGACCCATTAGCACTGCCAGCTTAGGGGGGAGAGTCTATGGTTTTGTGATTGTAGATGATTATTCGAGGTTCACTTGGGTTAAGTTTTTGTCATATAAATCTGAGTCATTTGATGAGTTTAGATCCTTCTCTACTTGGATTTAGAAGAAGTTAGGATGTGAGATTATTACCATCCATAGTGATCACGGAGGGGAGTTTGAAAATGAAAGATTAGGGTGAATGTGAGAGTCAAACTGAACAAGACACCTTATGAGATCATTAAGGGTAGAACTCCAAATCTGTCCCACCTCCATATCTTTGGCTGTAAGGTTTTCATTCTGAACAACGGGAAGTCACCCTTAGGATAATTTGACCCCAAATCTGATGAAGGAGTGTTCTTAGGATATTCAAGTGTGGGGAAATCCTTTATGGTGTTTAATAGGAGGACTTTGGTGGTGGAAGAAACAACCCATGTAGTGTTTGATGAATCTGATCCTAAGGAGTCTTGATCTTAAGTAGAAGATGAAGAGATTATTGAGGTTACCCAAGGAGTTGGAAATACAAATTTGGAGGAAAGGGTAGAACCTCAAACCGAGTTGCCTAGAGATTGGAGATATTCTTCGAGTCATCCTAAAGAACTGATCTTAGGAGACCCTTCTGAAGGTGTTAGGACTAGGCATGGACTTAGGAAGGAAGTAAACCATTCTGCCATTATCTCAATGATTGAACCCACCAACATCAATCAAGCCTTATCGGATGAATTTTGGATTTTAGCTATGAAGGAAGAATTGAATCAATTTGTAAGGAATGATATTTGGGAGTTAGTAGAAAGACCTAAAAATCAAAGTATTGTGGGAACCAAGTGGGTCTTTAAGAATAAGATGAATGATTCTGGTGTGGTAGTGAGAAATAAGGCAAGATTGGTGGCTAAGGGGTATAATCAGATAGAAGGGATTGATTTTGAGGATACTTTTGCCCCTGTAGCTAGATTGGAAGCCATTAGAGTACTACTAGCCTTTGCCTGTTATAAGGGATTTAAGCTGTTTCAAATGGATGTTAAGAGTGCCTTTTTGAATGGGGTAATTAAAGAAGATATTTTTGTAGAACAACCCCCAGGTTTTGAGAGTTCCCAATATCCAAGTCATGTCTATAAATTAAAAAAGGCCTTTTATGGATTGAAACAGGCACCCAGAGCTTGGTATGAGAGGCTTAGCACATTCCTGTTAGAAAGGGAGTTTGTTAAGGGGAACGTAGACACCACCCTTTTTCTGAGGAGATTAGGAGATGACTTACTCATTGTCCAGATCTATATTGATGACATAATTTTTGGATCTTCTAATAAATATTTATGTGAGGAGTTTTCTAAAATAATGAGTAAGGAGTTTGAGATGAGTATGATGGGAGAATTGTCCTACTTTTTGGGGTTTAGCATAAGGCAAACGGATGATGGAACCTTTCTCAATCAATCAAAATATACTAAGGACATTTTGAAGAAATATGAAATGGACAAAGCCAAGCCAATCAATACTCCCATGCCCTCCTTAGTTCAGTTAGATAAGGATTCAAATGGAAAATCTGTTGATCAGAAGAAGTATAGAGGGATAATAGGTTCACTGCTTTACCTGACTGCTAGCCGACCTGATATCATGTTTAGTGTCTGTCTTTGTGCTAGCTTTCAGGCTGATCCTAAAGAGTCCCACCTGACTGCTGTTAATAGAATTCTTAGATATTTTTTAGGGACCCCAAACCTAGGACTTTGGTACCCTAGGCACAGCTCCTCTTTTGAGATCATTGGATATTCTGATTCTGACTTTGCGGGGTGTAGGGTGGATAGGAAGAGTACTTCTGGGACTTGTCAATTCATAGGACAGTCGTTAGTCTCCTAGTCCAGTAGAAAATAGAACTCAGTTGCACTTTCCACTGCTGAAGCTGAGTACATTGCCTTAGGAAGTTGTGTGGCCCAAGTTCTTTGGTTGAAGCAATAAGTCTTAGATTTAGGAGTACCTTTTGGCACAATTTCTATTCTGTGTGATAATACTAGTGCCATCTGTATCTCTAAGAATCCAGTCCAACATTCTAGGACCAAACACATTGATATTAGGTATCACTTCATTAGGGACCATGTTACAAAAGGGGACATTGAGCTACATCACTCAGCAACTGAAAATCAGCTAGCTGACATATTCACTAAACCACTGGCCTTTGACTCATTCAGCATTTTGAGAACCAGATTAGGAGTGGTTGATATAAACGCTTGATTCTGATGACTGCTGATTTATGACTGTTCTGATTGGTATTCTGACTTCTATTAGTTAGTTTTTTGGTATTTTGACTTCTGTTAGTTAGTTTTGGTTTAATTAATTGCTTTCAGTTGATTTTATTTCTTCTGCTGATTTCTGTGTTAGCCTTACTGTTAGTTTGATTTGAGTATTTACTATGCTGTGATTTTCTACCTATTTTTATTTACTGGTTCATAACTTGCACTTACTGTTTTATGCTTTTCAAGATCTGATCACCGCTCACTACTTCTAATGATCTGAATTTTTGAGTGGGAGTTTTTACCTTATTTTGGTTTGGAAGCTGGTAAGCAGTGATTGATCTCGCTGAATCTGTTAAAGGGAAGAAACATTGATGATTATTTCTCTTCCTCTAACTCCTTTACTGGTGTATGGTTCTTTTGAATAAAAATCCTCTTCAAAATTAAAATGTTAGTTTTTGAAATAGAGATTATTTTATCTTCCTACAGTAATCTGCCTCATATCAATAGTAGTTTTGAAAGTCTTGAGTCATTAGTTTGATTTTCTAAACCAAGTGATTGCGTTTATCATATGTTGTATGGCTTTTATTTTGTGAATCATTCTTCCTTACTGTGGAGAGTCATCTCCTATGTCTGGAAGATAATCTCATTGTTGAGACTCTTTAATGATTATGAAAAGGAGAAAGCTTATAAAAGATGCACAATGTGCCAGATAATTTGAAAAAGAGGCATAAAATGAGCCCAAAACTGAAAAGATGCGAAATTGCCAAATTGGATACACAAAGTGTATCAAAAATCAAAAGATGCGCAAAGCGCTAACCAATTTAAAAAAGAGGCACAAATGAGCCCAAACCAAGTTTTCTTCCTTTTCAGATTGTTAAATGTCTTAGAAAAATATGTACGCCACTTAATATTTTCAAAAGCTTGAGTCTTGAAAATCCTGATTTCTGATTTTTTACTTTGTAACACTATTATATCAGATATTTTTCTGGAACGAGGCTTGAAAGGATTTCTTTTCAAATCTAATGTCTTTTATTCTGAATCGATTTTTTGTTTTGAAAGAGGTTTGCATCGATAAGGTGCCCGGGGTCGGAGCTACGAAAGTTGATTATTTCCAACCTTTTCTGGATTTCAGTGCTATCAATCGTCCTATCATTGGTTTTTGAATCTAAAATCAAGGAAAAAATTCTAATTTTCTCGAGCAGCTTGATAAAAAAAAAATGCTTTTATGTGTTTTTGCGGTCAGATGTATTAGTCTTTATGTTATTTTGATTTCATGACTGTGTTTTTGGGATCCTCATCGATCATCTTCATCCCTCATCTCTGTTCATTTTTCTTCACATCGTCCTGGACGATACCACTATCGTCCTGGACGATCCACTATGTCCTGGACTATCCAAACATCATCCTGGATGATTCATTCAAAATCATACCCACTGCTCCTACTGCTGAAACTATCACAATTATTGGTGATCGTCCTGGACGATCCCTACATCATCCTGGATGATATGATCCATATCTTCCTGATCCGATCAAACGGTTGTTATTGCACAAATTATTTGACATCGACCCGGACGATCCCCTTATCGTCCTGGATGATCCACCTGTCAAGCCGCCGGACGATTCAAATTCGGCCCGTCCGATATATTTATTGTAAATCGTCCTGGACAATCCACCTAATCGTCCGGGACGATACCTTTTCGTCAACAGTCGTCCAGCTGACTCCTCAGGATGATCGCTTGTGTCTAATCATCTCGGATGATATCTGATCATCCTGGATGACATAAATGCCCCGATCGTCCTGGACGATGTCGCGATCGTACGGGACGATCAGGCCGTTTTCTTTATAAACAGCAGTTTTCTTCAGTTTTTCCACATCTTCCTTCCTCCACTCTCCTTTCACCTTCTTACACCTTGGATTCCTAATGGCTGGTGGCAAGAGGTCTCGTCAAAAGGGTGCCAGTTCATCCCGGGGGCAGGTCGATCCTCGCTTCCCTAATACAGCCGATCAGGATGCCTACGAGTGATACTGCGAAGTGGGGATCACGCCTTTGAAAATCGTAAATCCCCGCACTCTCACGTATTCTGTCCTTGATCTATTCGCACACACTTCCCTCACCTTCTTCCTCACCCTCGCCTTTCCCTTTAGCTCAGAACTTCTTCACGTTTTCTTTACGAACATGCGGATTTCCGCTGGCTACGCCACTCTCCGTTCCTATGTCAATCAGCGCCCTGTCGAACTTACCTATCAAGACTTTCACGACATTCTCCAACTGTCCATCACTGGCGACAAACTCCACACCCTTATCACCGACCTAGATAATAATTGGAGTGTCGCCAATCATTACCTCCTCAATACCAATGCCCCTTATCAGGACAATGCCTGCTCCACCCTTCTTAAAGACGCCCGAACTATTCAGCATGTTCTACGTTCCTCCGTCGTTCCAAAGGCGGGGGATCAAATTCACATCACCCCCCTCCTGTCCTGGACCACCTACTACATCATGGCCCGTAGGGAATTTAATGCCACAGACCTCATTATCCGGTACCTCGAGCACCTTACCACCATTCGGGATCCAGGTCATCGTCGTCGCACAAATCTAGCCTTAGGACACCTCATTGCCTATGCTCTTGAAACCAAGTATGACCTACAATATCCCGTAGCCCCAGATGTTCCTACTTCCTTCCTCACCAACAATGCTTTCCATGTCCTCCACAGCACCCGACTACATCCGAAGCCCGCCCCGGATGTTGAGGAAGAGGAGGAAGCTGCCATTCCTGCTCCTGCTGCACCTAAGGCACCTGCTCCCCTTTGCATTGCCTCTCCCTTTGACCACCTGGTGCAGCGCTTCGACCAGTGGGAGGCCCATTTTGACTCCTACGTGGTTCCCCAGGAGCAGCGGCACAACGAGGACATCCAACGCTTCGCGGACTATGCTGCGCAGCAGCAACAGCAGCACGACCAGGACATGGCCTGGTTCGGAGCTCACTTTCAGGCCATTCACCATTACTTCTACCCTCCACCGCCACCTCCTTCTTCCGATTAGGATCCGCCTCAGTTTTAGTTTCCTGTTTTGTAGTTATTCTATTTTATGTTTTATTTCAGTGTTCTGTTTTTCCCTCCTTTTTGTGATGTCAAAAGGGGGAGTCAGTTGTAGTCGTGTCTGTGTCTGTTTTCTGAGTCATATTTCTTGTATTATTTTAGCTGTTAAATGAAAATTTAAAAATTGTTTGTTTTGTTTGATCTCCTAGTTTACTTTTATTTTCAGACTACTTTACAAATGTTTACCATCATCAAAAAGGGGGAGATTGTTGCAAATCTGGTTTTGATGATGACAAACATGTTTCCAGTGTGTTTTGCTTGGCTAATCTGTTTCAGGCACAAAAGACCGCGACCCACTCAAGCTAACTCAAGATCGGGTCCAAGTGTGTCAAATATATGATTTTTTTTTATTGAGTCAATTGTAATGTAACTGATTCCCTAGCTAAGTAACCTTGCACACACACACTCAGGGAGAGAGATTAAGTGAATTAGAGTTTCTGTTAAAATTTTGTTCAAATCGTCCTGGACGATTTTCACATCATCCTGGACGATCCAGCCAAAATAGAAACCCAAATTAGGGCGACTAAGTTTAAGAGGGTCTGATTAAGCAGATCGTCCTGGACGATCTCTGGATCGTACGGGATGATATGCCCAAATCAGAAATTCTCAACCGCCAGATCAAGTTAGGCAAGTTCTTATTTTTAGATACTTGGTCTGATCGTCCCGGACAATACGTGTATCGTCCTGGACGAGTCAGTACAATCATGCCTAATTTAATTTGGTAATTAAGGAAAGCAATTTATTTTTGGTTGATACGATCATATCATCCTGGACGATCGCAGGATCATCCCGGACGATCATGATCGTTTTGTGCATTTCAGCTGTACGACCCGAACTGTGTTCAAGACGATTTGGGGCCTTTTTGAACTAATCGTACAGGACGATGTCCCCATTGTCCTGGACGATCAAGTCATTTTTTGGTCATCCAGCACAGATTTCTCTGGACGACCCGAGCTGTCCTCTGGACAATTTTCCTTGATTTGCACTAATCATCCCGGACGATCGCAGGATCGTACGGGATGATATGAATAACTTTTTCTACTGATCATCCAGAAGAGCCTAATCATCCAGGCTGAAACAGCTGAATTTGAACTGATCATACAGGATGATCTTGGCCGACCAGTTGAGATTTAGGGCAAATTTTAAGCCCTCCTTTAAAAGAACTTTTTCCAAAAATAAGAAATATCTTTTGTTGCCTTCCTTCCCTGAGAAAACCTAGAGAGAGAGAGAGTTGGGAGAGAGAGAGAAGATCTTGTGAGGTGGAGTTAGTGAGGGATTCACTAAGGTTGCTCCGAGCACGGATCAGAGTCGTCTTCTCCGCTCGTCGTCTTTGGTCTAGTCGGTGTTCGTCGTGGGAGGATCATTCGCAAGAAGATCCGGGGTTCTCTGCCCACTTCAGGTGGAAGCAAAAGGAGTTCGAAGGTTCTCTGCCTGCTTCAGGAGGAAGCGAAAGGAGGTTGGGTTCTCTACCTCACCGTGTGGTGAAAAGGAGGTGTTTGTACAGGCTTCTCTGCCTTGCTATGGGAGCAAAAGGAGAGACACTTTTTGTTTAGTGCAATACCCGGAGGGGAGGCTCCGGGGAGTGGACGTAGGTCAAGTTAACCGAACCACTATAAAATCTGGTTTGCTTTTCTGATTCAGTTTTGCACTTTACTTTTCTGATATTAATTGCTTGGGTGAATATCTATGGTTGATCTTTTCGTTCTTATTTATGTGCTTTCGCTGCTACGTATCGAAATGATTTTCATTGTTATCGTGAAATTTTTAAATAACCAATTCACCCCCCCTCTTGGTTAGCCTCGGGACTAGTTCACTAGGGCTTAACATCCCTATCGAACTTTTAAACCTTAAATCCCTAAAAATCCTAAACCCAAACCCTATACCCTAAATCATAATCCCTAAAAACCCTAAACCCTAAATAAACCCTAAACCCTAAAATCCTAAAAAATATTAAAAAACCCTAAAATCCTAAAACCATAAATCCTATACCCTAAACCTTAAAAAAAGCCATAAACCCTAAAAACCTTAAACCCTAAACCCTAAACCCTAAATTGTAACACTCTAAAATCCTAAAAAAAACCTAAACCGTAAAAAAACTCACAACCCTAAAACCCTAAAACCCTAAAAACTCTAAACCCCCCTAAACCCTAAACCCTAAAACCCTAAACCCTAAACCCTAAAAACCCTAAAAAACTCGAAATCTTAAACCCTAAAAATGCTTAAAAAAATTCTAAAATCCTAAACCCTAATCCCAAAACCTTAAAAACCTATAAAAACCCTAAACTCTAAACCCGATGAAAGTACGAGATGCGCCAAGAGGAGGGGGGGGGTGGATTGGCATTTTAAAAATTTTAACATAAATAAAAGTTTTAATTTTTTTTGTATTTTTTAATTAACATCTTAATAAGTAGAATGTGGAAGCTAGTAATTCGTTCACAACTATGATATTGGTGACACAATTACAAATTTCACAAAATGAGATCAAAATCAGATTTTTCACAAAGCAATTTTAAAAAATAAATAAATGCGTGAAAAGTAAAGTGCGGTAAAAATGAAAAAAGTACACCAGAGATTTTTATAGTGGTTCAGTCACTTGGCCTACGTCCACACCCTGGAGTCCTCCACTCTGAGATTTGCACTAATAAAAGTTGACTCTCTTTTTGCTCCCACAGCAAGGCAGAGAAGCCTTTATAAGCCTCACTTTCACCTTCCCCGGTGTGGTGGAATACAAAATGCTACGTCACCCTCCCAATGATGGCAGTGGACCTTCTCCTTTTTCTCCCTCCTGGAGACAGCAGAGTACCTTTAAGGATGTCGACCTTGAAGCCCCTCTTCCTAGAGAGCCTTCTAGAGACTCACCAAAGCCACAGGAGGAGCAAGCGTGCAGCTAGCTCAGAGCAACCGTGTGATCCCCTCACACTCCTTCTCCGTCACGCTCAAGCTCACCTTCTCCTTCCTCTCAAAAACCATGGATCTCACCAAAAGCTCCCCCTTAAGAGTTCCATCTTCTGTCTAACATGACCTCAACAACCACTCATTGAAAATTAAAAAGTTCTTTTAAATCAGGCTCCAGAAAACCCTAAAAATTCCAATATGATATTTCTGTTTGTACATTATGATATAATATCATATAGTATGATTAGTTCAAAAATAGATTCGTTCAGTATGAATGTAGATGAATAGTTAACAAATTTTATGAATATCATATAGTACGATCCATAGATGAAATTCATCTATTCCCATCATCCCACACTATACCATTCATACAGTACGATTAGTTCATTTCATACCATCATCGGTACGATATAAATATCATCCAGGATAATCAGTTCAATAAATTGTTGTTTCGTCTGATACGATCGACGAGATGATCCAAAATCATCTTTGTTCATCGTATAATACGATTGACATTAGATAAATATTTTGTGCATTCAGGAAACTAAATGGGTTGGAGAGAAGGCTAAGGAGATTGATAGTTTAGGATTTAAAGTTTGGTATTCAGGTAAGAGTCGTACTAGAAATGGTGTAGGCGTGATTATAGATAAGAGTTTGAAGGATAATGTTATAAATATTAATAGAATTGGAGATAGAATTATGGCTTTAAAGATTGTTGTTGATGCTAAGATTATTAATATTATAAGTGCTTATGCTCCTCAAGTAGGTTTGGATATGTGTTCAAAATTAAAATTTTGGGAAGATTTAGAAGAATTAATTCAAAAGATACCTCTCGAAGAAAAAATTTTTATTGGAGGAGATTTAAATGGACATGTTGGTAGAGAGGTAAATGATTTTAAAAGCATTCATGGTGGATATGGGTTTGGAATGACTAATGAAGGTGGTAAGACCATACTAGATTTTTCTTTAGCTTATGATTTTTTAATTGCTAATACCTTATTTAAGAAAAGAGATGAGCATCTCATCACTTATAAGAATGGTTATAGTAAAACTCAGATTGATTATTTTCTTATAAGAAAAGTAGATCGTTTAGATTGCAAAGATTATAAAGTTATTCCGAGTGAAAGTTTATGTACCCAACATCGCTTATTAGTTTTAGACTTTAAGATGAAAGGACAGAAAATAAAAAATAAAGTAAAGCGATTTTCTAGGATTAGATGGGGGCATTTAAAGAATAGTAATAAAAATATTTTTAAGAGTAAGATTTTAGATTCTAAGATTTTATTTGTGCATGAGGATGCTAATGTTATGTGGGAAAAAGTGGCTAGTGATATTAAAAATATTGCTAAAGATGTGTTTGGAGTATCAAAGGAAAAAGCCTCTAATAGTAAAAATAGCTGGTGGTGGAATCCAATTGTGCAAGAAAAGATAAAAAATAAGAAGATTTGTTATAACAATTAGTTTAGATGTAAAAATTCTGATAATTGGGAAAGATATAAAGAGGCATGTAAGGATTCTAAGAAAGCAATATGTGATGTAAAGATCTTAGCTTTTAATGATTTATATAATAGATTAGATACTAAGGAGGGAGAAAGATATATGTATAAGCTAGCCAAACAAAGAGATAGGAGTAGTAAGGATTTAATTCAAGTGAAGTGTATTAAGGATGAAGATCAAAAAGTACTTTTCTTAGAAGATGATATTCAACAAAGGTGGATGAGATATTTTGATAAACTTTTTAATGAAGATTGTAGGAATACAATTGACTTTAGTGACCTTAGCATCCTAAATGAAAATAAAGATTTCTGTTTTGATCGGCGTATTAGTAAAACCGAAGTTAGAGAGGCTTTAAAGAAAATGAAGTGTGGAAAATCTGTTGGACCTGATGATATCCCAATAGAGATGTGGAAATGCTTAGGAGATGAAGGAATTTCTTGGCTAACTAAACTTTTTAATAATATTTTGAAGACTAAAAAGATGCCAGATGCGTGGAGAATGAGTGTATTGATTCCTATTTATAAGAATAAAGGTGATGCACAAGATTGTGCGAATTATAGAGGAATTAAGTTAATGTGTCACACTTTAAAACTATGGGAGCGAGTTATGGAGCGTAGGCTGCGGCGTGATACTAATGTTTCTCAAAATCAATTTGGATTCATGCCTGGTAGGTCTACTATGGAAGCCATACATTTATTGAGAGGTTTGATGGAGAAATATAGGGAGAATAAGGAGGATCTACATATGATATTTATTGATTTAGAGAAAGCATATGATAAAGTTCCAAGAGAAGTGCTATGGAGAGTTCTTGAAAAGAAAGGAGTTAATAATGCTTATATTCAAATCATTAAAGATATGTATGAAGGAGCTACTACTTGTGTTCAAACACAAGGTGGTTTGACCAAGTATTTCCCTATTTCGGTTGGATTACATCAAGGATCAGCTTTAAGCCCATATCTTTTCGCGTTAGTCATGGATGTTCTCACTAGACATTTACAAGAGGATGTACCCTGGTGTATGCTTTCTGCTGATGATATTCTTCTTATTGACAAGACTAAAGAGGGAGTTGAAGGTAAACTTGAAGTCTGGAGATCAACCTTAGAGTCTAAAGGTTTTCGCTTGAGTCGATCTAAAACTGAATATATGGAGTGTAATTTTAGCAGTAATAGACCTAGTGAGGGGATTGTGACTTTGGGCGATCAAGTCATTAATAAGAGTACACGTTTTAGATATCTTGGATCTATTGTTCAGAGTGATGGTGAAATAGATGGGGATGTTATTAGTAGAATTCAAGTTGGATGGTTGAAGTGGAGGAATGCATCGGGCTTGTTGTGTGATAGAAAAGTCCCCCTTAAACTTAAGGGAAAATTCTATAAGATGGTGGTGAGACCTGCAATGCTTTATGGTGCAGAATGTTGGCCATTAAAAGAGAAGCATAATACTAAGTTATGTGTTGCGGAGATGAGGATGCTTAGGTGGATGAGTGGATTTACTCTAAGAGACAGGATACGAAATGAGCATATACGTGAAAAGGTTGGAGTAGCTCCAGTGGAGGATAAGATTAGAGAGAGTCGCCTTAGATGGTTTGGTCACATAAAACGGCGGCCTTCCGATGTCCCAGTTAGGAAAGTAGAGGTATTAGATTTGACTTATGTTAAGAAAGGTAGAGGTAGACCTAAAAAGACTTGGTTAGAAAATATTAGAAATGATCTTTCTCTATTAGATTTAAACGAGAATTTGACTTTGAACCGGACACAATGGAGAAAAAGGATTCATGTTGCCGACCCCACGTAGTGGGACAAAGGCTTGTTATTGTTGTTGTTGTTGTATAATATGATTGACATCATATAGTACGAGCAAATGCAATTATGAAACCAAGATTTAATTACCTGATTACGGGAGTTAATTTTGGCAAGATTTCAAATAATCATACAATACGATTGTGATCGTACAATACAATTAGTTCACAAAATCAAAATTAAATCTTACCA
Organism: Dendrobium chrysotoxum; assembly: GCA_019925795.1. Classification (NCBI taxonomy): domain Eukaryota; kingdom Viridiplantae; phylum Streptophyta; class Magnoliopsida; order Asparagales; family Orchidaceae; genus Dendrobium; species Dendrobium chrysotoxum. The sequence continues at coordinate 24,486,136 of CM034303.1, forward strand.
AAATTATTCTGGCGGCTAGGGTTTATGAAAAGAAACCAATCACACAGCACGATAACAATCGTACAGTACGATTAGTTTACAATACTAATCATATAGAATTTTATCGTTAACCTGAGTATTAATGACCTATCATACAGTACGATTCAAAGTCGTACAGTACGATATATTTTTAAAAAAATTTCCTTCTTTAAAAAAAATTCCCCTTATGTGTGTGTGCATGGTCACTCCTTTTACATACATTCTTTTATGGCAGACTCAAAAAAAGAAAAATAAAAGAAAATAAAAATATAAGATTTTATACATCCTATTCTACCCAATCTTGAGTCTCCAGCAGTCTTGAATTATTTGTATCTTACCTGAAATGTTAGTGCTCACAGGTAAGAATAAACATTTTTAATTTGAAAAGAATAACATATTAATTCAGTAATTATTATTTGTCGTCATCAAAATTAAGTGCTCGGGATCCTGGATTGCAACAATCTCCCTCTTTTTGATGGTGTCAAATAATATTATCTAATACCCACACTAGATGTTATTTCTTCCTTACCTCCCCCTCATTAAGATGATATATTTTAAAATATTGGAGGATGTTTAAAATTCTTTTTATATTTTTTATTTTATGTTTTTTTTATATTTAAAAAAAAAGAATGAAAAATAACAAAATATAATAGGAATGACAAATAGCATTAAATTGAAGAATATAATATTATAAAAACTTCTTTGCCTTTTGACATCAGCAAAAAGAGAAGAACAACACATAATAGTACAAAAGTAAGAAGTACAAACATAAGCAATTAATAGAAGGAAATACAATAAATTAAAGCATTTAAAAATTAGGATCCTGATCTGGAGGTGGTGGTGGAGGTGGTGGAACCACTTGAAGATACTGATGGAGGGATGCAAACTGGTGATCTATTGAGGTGAAGCGTTCCCCAAACAATTTCATGTCATTTTCATGCTGTTGGCGTTATTGATGAATGTGGGAGTCCAGTCTCATTTCCAAATGATAAAGTCGGTGAATAATGTTATCAGGAGGGTAGGCAGGGTTGAAAGTTTGATAGGGATGTTAAGCCCTGATGAACTAGTCCTGAGGCTAACCAAGAAGGCGGTGAATTGATTATTTAAAAATTCATGAGCAACAGGAAAGATCTTTTCCATAATTTGCAGCGGAAATAAGTAAACACAGAAATGAAAAGATCAATTACAGATTTCACCCAAGCAGATAATAATAGAAAAGTAAAGTGCAAAAAAAAATTAGAAAGAACACACCAGATTTTTTAGTGATTCGGTCAACTTGACCTACGTCCACTCCCTAGAGCCTCCCCTCCAAGTATTGCACTAACACAAAAGTGACCCTCCATCTGCTCCCACAGCAAGGCGGAGAAGCCTATACAAATCTCCTTTCCACCAACCCGACGAAGCAGAGAACCTAAACTCCTTTTACTTCCTCCAGAAGCAGGCAGAGAACTCAGACTCCTTTCACTTCCTCCTGAAGCAGGTAGAGAACCTGAACTCCTTTCCCTTCCTCCTGAAGCGGGCAGAGAACCCGGATCTTCTTGCGAATGATCCTCCTACAGAAAATACCAATAAGACGAGAGATGACGAATAGAGAAGACGACTCTAATCTTTTCTTGGAACAACCTATATGAATCCCTTACAAACTCCCCCTCACAAGATCCTCTCTCTCTCTGCCAAACTCTCTCTCTATGGTTTCTCTAAAAAGGAAAGTCGCATAAGATTTTTCTTGTTGGAAGAAAAATATATTCTATAGGAGGGCTCAAAATTTGCCCTAAATCTCAACTGGTCGGCCAATATCATCTAAGACGATCGCTAGATTGTCCTGTATGATCAGTTCAAAATCACATGTATCAGCCTGGATGATCTGGTTCTTCTGGACGATTAGCAGAAAAAAGTTGTTTAAATTATCCTGTAAGATTCTACGATCATCCGGAACGATTAGTATAAATCAGGAATTTCATCCAGAAGACCACTCTGGTCATCTAACAGAACTTGTGTTGGACGATCTCAAAATGACTTAATCGTTCAGAATGATATCGCTATCATCCTGTACGATTAGTTCAAAAATACACAAAATCAGCCTAAGCACTGCTCTAGACGTACAGGTGAAACATGCGGGATGATATCAAAATGAGTTGATCGTCCGGGATGATATCTCTATCATCCTGTACGATTAGTTTAAAAATAACCAAAATCATCCTGATCACCACTCTAGGCGTACAGGTGAAATGCACTCGATGGTCATGATTATCCCAGACAATATTATGATCATCCTGGATGATATGAGCGTATCAATTAAATATTAATTACTTTTTTTAATCACCAGACTAATTTAGACATGATTATGAAAAATCATTTTGGACGATACACGTATCGTCCGGGATGATCAGACCAAATGTCTTAAAATAAAACTTGCCTTACTTAATCTGGCAGCTTAGAATTTTTTATTTAAGCCTTATCAGCCTATACGATATTTGTTGCAAATCTAGTTTTGATGATGACAAATATGTTTCCAGTGTGTTTTGCTTGGCTAATCTGTTTCAGGCACAAAAGACCGCGAGCCACTCAAGCCAACTCAAGATCGGGTCCAAGTGTGTCAAATGTATGATTTTTCTTTTTATTGAGTCAATTGTAATGTAACTGATTCCCTAGCTAAGTAACCTTGCACACACACACTCAGGGAGAGAGAATGAGTGAGTTAGAGTTTCTGTTAAAAATTTTGTTCAGATCGTCCTGGACGATCTCCACATCGTCCTGGACGATCCAGTTAAAACAGAAACCCTAATTAGGGCGACTAAGTTAAGATGGTCAGATTAAGCTGATCGTCCTGGATGATCTCTGGATCGTACGTAACGATATGCCCAAATCAGAAATTCTCAGCCGCTAGATCAAGTTAGGCAAGTTCTTATTTTTAGATACTTGGTCTGATCGTCCCGGATGATCCAGTACAATCATGCCTAATTTAATCTGGTAATTAAGGAAAGCAATTTATTTTTGGTTGATACAATCATATCGTCCTGGACGATCTTGATCGTCTAGTGCATTTAAGCTGTACGTCCAGAACTATGTACAGGATGATTTGGGGCCTTTTTGAACTAATCGTACAGGACGATGACCCCATCGTCCCGGACGATCAAGTCATTTTTTGGTCGTCCAGCACAGATTTCTCTGGACGACCCGAACTGTCTTCTGGACGATTTTCCTCAATTTGCACTAATCGTCCCGGACGATAGCAGGATCGTACGGGACAATATGAACAACTTTTTCTACTGATCGTCCAGAAGAGCCTAATCGTCCAGGCTGAAACAGCTGAATTTGAACTGATCGTACAGGATGATCTACCGATCATCCTGGACGATCTTGGCCGACCAGTTGAGATTTAGGGCAAATTTTAAGCCCTCCTTTAAAAGAACTTTTTCTAATTTTTGGAAAAATCTTTTGCTGCCTTCCTTCCCTGAGAAACCCTAGAGAGAGAGAGAGTTGGGAGAGAGAGAGAAGATCTTATGAGGGGGAGTTAGTGAGGGATTCACTAAGGTTGCTTCGAGCACGGATCAGAGTCGTCTTCTCCGCTTGTCGTCTTTCGTCTAGCCGGTGTTCGTCGTGGGAGGATCGTTCACAAGAAGATCTGGGATTCTCTGCCCGCTTCAGGTGGAAGCAAAAGGAGTTCGTAGGTTCTCTGCCTGCTTCAGGAGGAAGCGAAAGGAGTTCGAAGGTTCTCTGCCTGCTTCAGGAGGAAGAGAAAGGAGGTCGGGTTCTCTGCCTCACCGTGTGGTGAAAAGGAGATTTTTGTACAGGCTTCTCCGCCTTGCTGTGGGAGCAAAAGGAGAGACACTTCTGTTTAGTGCAATACCCGGAGGGGAGGCTCCGGGGAGTGGACGTAGGTCAAGTTGACCAAACCACTATAAAATCTGGTTTGCTTTTCTGATTCAATTCTGCACTTTAATTTTTTCTGATATTAACTGCTTGGGTGAATATCTGTGGTTGATCTTTTTATCGTTGTTTTAATTCGTTTCCGCTGCATGTTATAAAAAGATTTTCATAGTTATCATGAAATTTTTAAATAACCAATTCCCCCCCCCCCCCTCTTGGTTAGCCTCGGGACTAGTTCACTAGGGCTTAACATCCCTATCGAACTTTCAAGTGGTATCAGAGCGGGATTCAAAATTTAAGTTTAAAAACTTTTGAATTTGATCTATGGCTAACTGTAATAATCGTAATACTGCTGAATGATATTCTACTACAAGACCACCGTTGTTTGATAATATTCCTTTTGATTTTTGGAAAACACGCATGTCTACTTTTCTACAGTCTGTTGATTATCGCATGTGGATGTTAGTTAAGGACGGATACGAACCACCTTTTAGACTGATTAATAATGTGAAAACTGAACTGCCTTTTACTGATTGGATGTTTGATGATCGTGATTTAGCACAGTTAAATGCAAAATGCCTGAACTGTTTCTTTTGTGCTTTAAAATCCGAAGACTATATGCGTGTTTCTACTTGTACAACAGGAAAGGAAATCTGGGATAGATTATTCATAACATACGAAGGTACAACTGAAGTCAAACAGTCTAGGTTAAACATCTTGTTACATGATTACGAACTTTTTCGCATAAAACCTAGTGAGACTATTTCAGAAATATACACAAGGTTCACTCAGATTGTTACCTCTTTGCATGTTCTAGGTAGAGAACTTACTAACTACGAAAGAGTGAACAAAATTTTAAGATGTTTGCCTGCTTCTTATGATGCTAAGATTACTGCTATTACTAAATCTAAAGATTTAAATACTTACTCTATTGACAGCTTACTTGGATCACTCATTGCTTATGAGCAAGGGGTGAACCAAAGGCAACTTGATGCAGGTGAACGCAAGAAAGAGAAGACAGTGGCACTAAAGGCCAAGGATTCAGATGCTAGCACTTTCGGGTCTGATAGCGATGATGTTGCCTTAATCACAAGGTAATTCAAAAGCTTTCTAAGGAAGAAACATAAGAACTATCAGAAGTGGAACAAGGGTAAGTCCAATAAAAATTTTAAGAGTTCATCTGAATCTGTTTGTTTTGAATGCAGGAAGCCTGGACACATAAAGGCTGAATGTCCTACACTTAAAGCTCACCCAAGCAAGGAGAAGGGTGAGGAGAAACCAAAGTTCAGAAAGGACAAGAAGCGGATTCAGAAGGCGTTCTGGGCAGACTCTGCATCCGACTCTTCTGAGACTGAAGCTGAAGAGGAGGAAACAAACTTGTGTCTTGTGGCTGATGATCACCCTGGTTAGTCGGATCAGGAAGAGGTATGTGAGCTTACCTACGATCAATTATTTGAAGTTTCTGAAATAATTCATACATCGTATAGGAAGCTTAAGAAAACTCATGCTAGTTTGAAATTAGATTACTTAACATTGCAAAAAGAGCATGATTCTGTAGTTAAAGATCATTCCACACTTGATTCAAATCACATGTCTTTGCTTGATGAATTCGATGAGTTGAATAAAAAATATTCTGATTTAGTTTCTGAGCATGATTCATTGAAAACTACGCATGTAGACTTAAAAAGAGCTTTTAAAGAATTAGATACAATGGCATGTGAAGTAGAAAGTAGCAAGCGAACCTTGAAATTTGAAATTGTAAGCTTAAAGAAAGAAATGAGTTTTTGAAAGTAAAGATCAGTGCTTTTGAAAAGAACAGAACACCGCCTACTTTTGAACAGTTTTATGCACTGCCACCTTTTGAAAAATCTATTGCAAGTTCTTCAAAGCATGTTTCATATACATCTAGGAAGAGGCATTATCATCCACGTAGATTAGTTAACCCTTTTCCTGGTGTTAGATGTTTTTCATGTGGCATGTTAGGACATATTTCTCACACCTGCACTGTTCACCGTAGTACACATTGGGTGTGGAAACCCAAACTGCCTGTTTCACAGTACAGCACGCATGCATTGCATTCTTCTTTTCATAAGAAGGAACCCAAACCTGTTTGGGTTCCTTAGACTGACGTTTGATACTTTTGTAGGAGTGCTCTCACATAAGACCTCGTGAGAGCATGTGGTACCTAGACAGCGGATGTTCGAGACATATGATTGGAGATGCAAATCAGTTCATTTCACTGGAGGCCAGAGCTGGAGGCAAGGTTACACTTGGAGATAACACCACCAGGAAGGTGGTAGGCACAGGTATAATTGGTGATTCAAAGAACTTTATGATTGTTAATGTTTTGCTTGTAGATGGATTGAAACACAATCTGCTGAGCATCAATCAACTCTGTGACAAGGGATACGCATCAAATTTCTGCCCACTGGCTGCATTTTAAGCTTAAATGATGAAGTTGTTTTGCAGGGGCAAAGGATCAACAACGTCTAGAAGCTGGATGTAAGTAGCATTAAATCTGATAATTCAATTTGCTTAAAAATTGCTGCTGATGAGTCTTGGTTATGGCATAGGAGATTGTGTCATGCCAGTATGAAAACCCTTAGGAGAGTCACCCAAAAGGACTTAGTTAGAGGTGTGCCCAAGCTTAAGTTCACTAAGGATCACCTGTGTGATGCCTGTCAGTTGGGGAAGCAAGTCCAGTCCTCTTTTCACTCTGTTAAGGACATTAGCACCTCTAGACCTTTAGAAGTTCTTCACATGGACCTCTTTGGACCCATTAGCACTGCCAGCTTAGGGGGGAGAGTCTATGGTTTTGTGATTGTAGATGATTATTCGAGGTTCACTTGGGTTAAGTTTTTGTCCCATAAATCTGAGTCATTTGATGAGTTTAGATCCTTCTCTACTTGGATTCAGAAGAAGTTAGGATGTGAGATTATTACCATCCATAGTGATCACGGAGGGGAATTTGAAAATGAAAGGTTTGGAAGCTTTTGTGAGGATCATGGGATTAGTCACAATTTTTCAGCTCCTAGGACCCCTCAGCAGAACGGGGTAGTTGAAAGGAAGAACAGGACCTTAGTGGAAGCCGCTAGAGCCATGCTTGCCGAGTATTCACTTCCAAAATACTTTTGGGCTGAAGCGGTGAACACTGCCTGTTATGTGCTGAATAGGGTGAATGTGAGAGTCAGACTGAACAAGACACCTTATGAGATCATTAAGGGTAGAACTCCAAATCTGTCCCACCTCCATGTCTTTGGCTGTAAGGTTTTCATTCTGAACAACGGGAAGTCACCCTTAGGAAAATTTGACCCTAAATCTGATGAAGGAGTGTTTTTCGGATATTCAAGTGTGGGGAAATCCTCTAGGGTGTTCAATAGGACTTTGGTGGTGGAAGAAACAACCCATGTAGTGTTTGATGAATCTGATCCTAAGGAGTCTAGATCTGAAGCAGAAGATGAAGAGATTATTGAGGTTACCCAAGGAGTTGGAAATATAAATTTGGAGGAAAGGGTAGAACCTCAAACAAAGTTGCCTAGAGATTGGAGATATTCTTTGAGTCATCCTAAAGAACTGATCTTAGGAGACCCTTCTGAAGGTGTTAGGACTAGGCATGGACTTAAGAAGGAAGTAAACCATTCTACCTTTATCTCAATGACTGAACCCACCAACATCAATCAAGCCCTATCGGATGAATTTTGGATTTTAGCTATACAGGAAGAATTGAATCAATTTGTGAGGAATGATATTTGGCAGTTAGTAGAAAGACCTAAAAATCAAAGTATTATGGGAACCAAGTGGGTCTTTAAGAATAAGATGAATGATTCTGGTGTGGTGGTGAGAAATAAGGCAAGATTGGTGGCTAAGGGGTATAATCAGATAAAATGGATTGATTTTGAGGAGACTTTTGCCCCTATAGCTAGATTGCAAGCCATTAGAGTGCTACTAGCTTTTGCCTGTTATAGGGGATTTAAGCTGTGTCAAATGGATGTTAAGAGTGCCTTTTTAAATGGGGTAATTAAAGAAGATATTTTTGTAGAACAACCCCCAGGTTTTGAGTGTTCACAATATCCAAGTCATGTCTATAAATTAAAAAAAGGCCTTATATGGATTGAAACAGGCACCCAGAGCTTGGTATGAGAGGCTTAGCACATTCCTGTTAGAAAGAGAGTTTGTTAAGGGGAGCGTAGACACCACCCTTTTTCTGATGAGATTAGGAGATGACTTACTCATTGTCCAGATCTATGTTGATGATATAATTTTTGGATCTTCGGATAAATACTTATGTGAAGAGTTTTCTAAAATAATGAGTAAAGAGTTTGAGATGAGTATGATGGGAGAATTATCCTACTTTTTGGGGTTTAGCATAAGGCAAACGGATGATGGAACCTTTCTCAATCAATCAAAATACACGAAGGACATTGTGAAGAAATATGAAATGGACAAAGCCAAGCCAATCAATACTCCCATGCCCTCCTCAGTTCAATTAGATAAGGATTCAAATGGAAAATCTGTTGATCAGAAGAAGTATAGAGGGATAATAGGTTCACTGCTTTACCTGACTGCTAGCCGACCTGATATCATGTTTAGTGTCTGTCTTTGTGCTAGGTTTTAGGCTGATCCTAAAGAGTCCCACCTGACTGCTGTTAAGAGAATTCTTAGATATCTTTTAGGAACCCCAAACCTAGGAATTTGGTACCCTAGGCACAACACCTCTTTTGAGATCATTTGATATTCTGATTCTGATTTTGCGGGGTGTAGGGTGGATAGGAAGAGTACTTCTGGGACTTGTCAGTTCATAGGACAGTCGTTAGTCTCCTGGTCCAGTAGAAAATAGAACTCAGTTGCACTTTCCACTGCTGAAGCTGAGTACATTACCTTAGGGAGTTTTGTGGGCCAAGTTCTTTGGTTGAAGCAGCAAGTCTTGGATTTAGGAGTACCTATTGGCACAATCTCTGTTCTGTGTGATAATACTAGTGCCATCTGTATCTCTAAGAATCCAATCCAACATTCTAAGACCAAACACATTGACATTAGACATCACTTCATTAGGGACCATGTTACAAAAGGGGACATTGAGCTACACCACATAGCAACTGAAAATCAGCTGGCTGACATATTCACTAAACCACTGGCCTTTGACTCATTCAGCATTTTGAGAACCAGATTAGGAGTGATTGATATAAATGCTTGATTCTGATGACTGCTGATTATTCTGATTGGTATTCTGATTTCTGTTAGTTAGTTTTGGTATTCTAATTTCTGATTTCTGTTAGTTAGTTTTGGTTTGATTATTTGCTTTCAGTTGATTTTATTTCTTCTGCTGATTTCTGTGTTAGCCTTATTGTTAGTTTGATTTGAGTATTTACTTTGCTGTGATTTTCTACCTGTTTATTTATTTACTAGTTCATATATTGCACTTACTATTTTATGCTTTTCAAAATCTGATCACCGCTCACTACTTCTGGTGATCTGAATTTTTGACTAGGAGTTTTTACCTTGTTTTGGTTTGGAAGCTGATAAGTAGTGATTGACTTCGCTGAATCTGTTAAAGGGAAGAAACATTGATAATTATTTCTCTTCCTCTAACTCCTTTACTGGTGTGTAGTTTCTTTTGAATAAAAATCCTCTTCAAACTTAAAATATTAGTTTTTGAAATAGAGATTATTTTATCTTCCTACAGTAATTTGCCTCATATCAATAGTGTTTTTCAAAGTCTTGAGTCATTAGTTTGATTTTCTAAACCAAGTGATTGCATTTATCATATGCTGTATGGCTTTTGTTTTGTGAATCGTTCTTCCTTACTGCGGAGAGTCATCTCCTAAGTCTGGAAGATAATCTCACAGCTGAGACTCTTTAATGATTATGAAAAGGAGAAAGCTTATAAAAGATGCGCAGTGTACCAGATAATTTGGAAAAGAGGCATAAAATGAGCCCAAAACTGAAAAGATGCGAAATTGTCAAATTGAATACACAAAGTGTATCAAAAATCAAAAGATGCGCAAAGCGCCAACCAATTTGAAAAAGAGGCACAAAATGAGCCCAAAATAAGCTTTCTTCCCTTTCAGATTGTTAAATGTCTTAGAGAAATCTGTGCGCCACTTAATATTTTCAAAAGCTTGAGTTTTGAAAATCCCGGTTTTTTTATTTTTTACTTTGTAACACTATTATATCAGATATTTTTCTGGAACGAGGCTTGAAAGGATCTCTTTTCAAATCTAATGTCTTTTCTTTTGAATCGGTTTTTTGTGTTGAAAGAGGTTTGCATCGATAAGGTGCCCGGGGTTGGAGTTACGAAAGTTGATTATTTCCAACCTTTTCTGGATTTCAGCGCTGTCAATCATCCTGTCATTGGTTTTTTGAATCTAAAATCAAGGAAAAATTCTGATTTTCCTGTTTTGTAGTTATTCTATTTATGTTTTATTTCCGTGTTCTATTTTTCCTCCTCCTTTTTATGATGTCAAAAGGGGGAGTCAGTTGTAGTCGTGTCTGTTTCTATTTTCTGAGTCATGTTCCATGTATTATTTTAGCTGTTAAATGAAAATTTAAAAAATGTTTATTTGTTTGATCTCCTAGTTTACTTTTATTTTCAGACTATTTTACAAATGTTTGTCATCATCAAAAAGGGGGAGATTGTTGCAAATCTGGTTTTGATGATGACAAACATGTTTCTCGTGTGTTTTGCTTGGCTAATCTGTTTCAGGCACAAAAGACTGCGAGCCACTCAAGCCAACTCAAGATCGGGTCCAAGTGTGTCAAATGTATGATTTTTATTTTTATTGAGTCAATTGTAATGTAATTGATTCCCTAGCTAAGTAACCTTGCACACACACACCCAGGGAGAGAGATTGAGTGAGTTAGACTTTCTGTTAAAAATTTTGTTCAGATCATCCTGGACGATCTCCACATCGTCCTGGATGATCCAGTTAAAATAGAAACCCTAATTAGGGCGACTAAGTTAAGAGGGTCAGATTAAGCTAATCGTCCTGGATGATCTCTGGATCGTACGGGACGATATGCCCAAATCAAAAATTCTCAGCCGCCAGATCAAGTTAGGCAAGTTCTTATTTTTAGATACTTGGTCTGATCGTCCCGGACGATACATGTATCGTCCCAGACGATCCAGTACAATCATGCCTAATTTAATCTGGTAATTAAGGAAAGCAATTTATTTTTGGTTGATACGATCATATCGTCCTGGACGATCGCAGGATCGTCCCGGACGATCTTGATCGTCTAGTGCATTTAAGCTGTACGTCCAGAACTATGTACAGGACGATTTGGGGCCTTTTTGAACTAATCGTACAGGACGATGACCCCATCGTCCCGGACGATCAAGTCATTTTTTGGTCGTCCAGCACAGATTTCTCTGGACGACCCGAACTGTCTTCTGGACGATTTCCCTCAATTTGCACTAATCGTCCCGGATGATCACAGGATCGTACGGGATGATATGAACAACTTTTTCTACTGATCATCCAGAAGAGCCTAATCGTCCAGGCTGAAACAGCTAAATTTGAACTGATCGTACAGGACGATCTACCGATCATCCTGGACGATCTTGGCCGACTAGTTGAGATTTACGGTAAATTTTAAGCCATCCTTTAAAAGAACTTTTTCCAATTTTTGGAAAAATCTTTTGCTGCCTTCCTTCCCTGAGAAACCCTAGAGACAGAGAGAGTTGGGAGAGAGAGAGAAGATCTTGTGAGGGGGAGTTAGTGAGGGATTCACTAAGGTTGCTCCGAGCACGGATCAGAGTCATCTTCTCCGCTCGTCGTCTTTCGTCTAGCCGGTGTTCATCGTGGGAGGATCATTCGCAAGAAGATCCGGGGTTCTCTGCCCGCTTCATGTGGAAGTAAAAGGAGTTCGTAGGTTCTCTGCCTACTTCAGGAGGAAGCGAAAGGAGTTCGAAGGTTCTCTGCCTACTTCAGGAGGAAGCGAAAGGAGGTCGGGTTCTCTGCCTCACCGTGTGGTGAAAAGGAGATTTTTGTACAGGCTTCTCCGCCTTACTGTGGGAGCAAAAGGAGAGACACTTCTGTTTAGTTCAATACCCGGAGGGGAGGCTCCGGGGAGTGGACGTAGGTCAAGTTGACCGAACCACTATAAAATCTGGTTTGCTTTTCTGATTCAATTCTGCACTTTAATTTTTTCTGATATTAACTGCTTGGGTGAATATCTGTGGTTGATCTTTTTATCGTTGTTTTAATTCGTTTTCGCTACACGTTATAAAAAGATTTTTATAGTTGTCGTGAAATTTTTAAATAACCAATTCACCCCCCCTCTTTGTTAGCCTCGGGACTAGTTCACTAGGGCTTAACATCCCTATCGAACTTTCAATATTGATATCATCCAGGACGATCAGCTTAATCAAACTGACCTAACCTGATCATCCTAATTAGGGATTCTATTTTCACTGGATCATCCAAGATGATGTTAATATCGTCCAGGATGATTTGAATAAAAAATGATCTGAAACTCTAATTCACTCAAGATCTCCCCTTGAGTGTGTGTGCAAGGTTACTTAGCTAGGGGATCAGTTACATAGCATTTGACTCAATAAAGATGAAAATAGTACATTGGACCTAAATTTCAAAACAGACTGACTCGATCTTGGACTGGCTTGAAATTGCAATTGATCCTGCGTACCTGAAAGATCAAACAGACAACCAGAAATAGAAATGTTTGCTATCATAAAAATCGTAACCCTTAAAACCAGATTTACAATAATCTCCCCCTTTTTGATGATGGCAAACATTCATGTAATAGTTTCAAATAAAACATACAGGAGTACTCAACGTACACATGAAAGAAAAATATCATTTCAAATTTCACTAAACATAAAATATAATAAGGAAAATAACTACAAACCACGAGCAATATAAGAAATTACTAGAACAGTACAAGAAACTACTAGTCACTCAAAACACTAACCTCCCCTTTTGACATCAGAAAAAGGAGGAGGAACAGACACAACAATACAAGCAGAAAACATCATAAAACACAAAGAGAAATAACAATTTTTTTTTATCGATCAGCTCCAGTAATTCAAAATTTTCCCTTGATTTTGAATCCAAAAACAAATAAGAAGATGATCGACAGTGCTGAAATCCAGAAAAGTTAGAAAATAGACTTTCGTAACTCCCACCTCAGACACCTTATAGGTACAAATTCCTTTCAAAATAAAAATCCAATTTAGAAAAAAATAAATTAGATTTGAAAAGAGATCCTTTCAGGCCTCGTTCTAGAAAAATATCTGATATAATAGTATTACAAAGTAAGAAATCAAAAATCATAATTTTTCATCTCAAGCTTTTAAAAATATTAAGGGTGCATGGATTTATCTAAAACATTTAAAGATCTGAAAGGGAAGAAAGCCTATTTCTTTATGGGCTCATTTTGTGCCTCTTTTTCAATTTATTTGGCGCTTTGCGCATCTTTTATTTTTTGATACACTTTATATTTTTCTTTCAATTTTTGGCGACATTACACATCTTTTCTGTTTGGGCTAATTTTGTGCCTTTTTTCATTTTAGCACTCTTTGCGCATCTTTTGTAAGCTTTCTCCCTCTCAAAATAGTTAAAGAATCTCAGCTGTGAAATTACCTTCTAGCTGTAAGAGACGACAAAGCTCACTCTCTATAATAAGGAAGAGTAATTCATAAAACAAAAATCATACATGATATGATAAGTGCAATCACTTGGTTAAGAAAATTATAACATTGACTCAATACTTTGAAAATACTATTCATATGAGGTAGATTACTGTAGGAAGATAAAATAGATCTCTATTTCAAAAACTAACTTTTTTATTTTGAAAAAGATTTTTATCCAAAAGAAATAATATACCACTAAAGGAGTTAGAGGAAGAGAAACAATCATTAATATTTCTTCCCTTTAATAGATCCAGTGTAATCAATCACTTTTTACAAGCTTCCAAACCAAAAAATAAGGCAAAATTTTCAGTCAGAAATCCAGTTTATCAGCAGTAGTAAGAAGTGATCGAATTTTAAAAGGAATAAAATAGTAAATAAATAAAAAAAATTAGGAAATCATATCAAGATAAATACTCAAATCAAACTAATAACAAGACTAAAATGGAAATCAGCAGAAAAACAAAAACCAACAGGAAATAGATAATCAAATCAAACAACTAATTAACAGAAATAGAATGAAGAACAAACAACTAAAAAATTAGTAGTCATCAAAATCATGCATTTATAACAATTACACCCAATTTGGTACTCAAAATGCTAAATGAGTCAAAGGCTAGTAGTTTATTAAATATGTCAGCCAGCTGATTTTCAGTTGCTACATGATGTAGCTCAATATCCCCTTTTGTAATATGGTCCCTAATGAAGTGATGCCTTATATCAATGTGTTTGGTTCTAGAATATTGGATTGGATTCTTAGAAATACAGATGACACTAGTATTATCACAGAGAATAGAAATTATGCCAACTGATAATCCTAAATCTAAAACTTATTGCTTCAACTAAAGGACTTGGGCCACACAACTTCCTAACACAATATCCTTAGCTTCAGCAGTGGAAAGTGTAATTGAGTTCTATTTTCTACTGGACCAGGAGACTAATGACTGTCCTATGAATTGATAAGTTCCAGAAGTGCTTTTTTTATCCACCCTACACCCTACAAAGTCAGAATTATAATATCCAATAATCTCAAAAGAGGTTTTGTGCCTTGGGTACCAGATTCCTAGGTTTGGTGTCCCTAATAGATATCTAAGAATTCTCTTAATAGTAGTCAGGTGGGACTCTTTAGGATCAGCCTGAAACGTAGCACAAAGATAAATACTAAACATAATATCAGGTTGGCTAGCAGTTAGGTAAGGCAGTGATCCAATTATTTCTCTATACTTTTTCTGATCAACAAATTTTCCACTTGAATCCTTATCTAACTGAACTGAGGATCTCATGGGAGTGTTGATTGGCTTGGCTTTGTCCATTTCATATTTCTTCAAAATATCCTTAGTGTATTTAGATTGATTGAGAAATGTTCCATCATCTAGTTGCCTTATACTAAACCCCAAAAGGTAGGATAATTCTCCCATCATACTCATCTCAAACTCCTTACTCATTATTTTAGAAAAATCATCACAAAAATGTTTATCAAAAGATCTAAAAATTATATCATCAATATAAATCTAGATAATGAGTAAATCATCCTCTACTCTCCTTAGAAAAAGGGTGGTGTCTATGCTCCCCTTAACAAACTCTCTTTCTATCATGAATGTGCTAAGCCTCTCATACCAAGCTCTGGGTGCATGTTTCAATCCATAGAAGGCCTTTTTTAATTTATAAACATGAGTTAGATATTGGGAACTCTCAAAACCTGGGGGTTGTTCTATAAAAACATCCTCTTTTATTATCCCATTTAAAATGGCACTCTTGACATCCATTTGAAACAGCTTAAATCTCTTATAACAGACAAAGGCTAGTATCACCCTAACCACTTTCAATCTTGATACAGGGGCAAAGGTCTTCTCAAAATAAATCCCTTCAATCTGATTGTACCCCTTAGCCACCTATCTTGCCTTATTCCTAACCACCACACCAGAATCATTCATCTTATTCTTAACGACCCACTTAGTTCCTACTATACTTTGATTCCTAGATCTTTCTACCAACTCCCAAACATCGTTCCTTACAAATCTATTCAATTCCTTTTGCATAGCTAAGATCCAAAACTCATCAGAAAGGGCTTGATTGATGTTGGTGGGTTCAGTCATTGAGATAAAGGCAAAGTGGTTTACTTCCTTCCTAAGTCCATGCCTAGTCTTAACACCTTCAGAAGGGTCTTGTAAGATAAGTTCTTTAGGATGACTCAAAAAATATCTCCAATCTCTAGGCAATGTGTTTTGAGGTTCTACCATTTCCTCTGAATTTACATTTTCAGCTCCTTGGGTAATCTCTCCTCCCTCTTCTTCTTCCTCAAGTCTAGTCTCCTTTGGATCAGATTCATCAAACACCACATGAGTTGTCTCTTCAACCACCAAAGTTCTCTGATTAAATACCCTAAAGGATTTCCCCACACTAGAATAGGCTAAGAATACTCCTTCATCAGATTTGGGGTTAAATTTTCCTAAGGATGACTTCCCATTATTCAGACTGAAAATCTTACAGCTAAAGACATCGAGGTGGGACAGGTTTAGAGTTCTACCCTTAATGATCTCATAAGGTGTCTTGTTCGAATTGGATCCAACATTCACCTTATTTAGCACATAACAGGCAGTGCTCACCGCTTCAGCCAAAAAGTATTTTGGAAGTGAAAACTCAGCAAGCATGACTCTAGCGGCTTCCACTAAGGTCCTGTTCTTCCTTTCAGCTACCCTATTCATCTAAGAGGTCCTAGGAGCTAAAAAATTATGACTAATCCCTTGCTCCTCATAGAAAGTTCCAAACATCACATTTTCAAACTCTCCACCATGATCACTATGAATAGTCAAGATCTCACAACCTAACTTCTTCTGAATCCAAGTGGAGAAAGATTTAAATTCATCAAATGACTTGCAATTTCAAATTTCAATGCTCCATTACTACTCTCTACTCACATGCCATGTTGTCTAATTTTTTAAAAACTCTTTCTAAATTAACTTGCAAGATTTTTAATAAATCATGCTCAATAATTAAATCAGAATGCTTTTTGTTCAACTCAATAAATTCATCAAGTAGTGACATGTGATTGCAATCAACAGTGGAATGATCTTTAATCAAAATTTCATACTCTTTTTATAAATTTAAAAATTTTAATTTCAAGCTAGCATGAGTTTTCTTAAGTTTCCTATACGATGCGTGAATTCTTTCAGACACTTTAAATAATTGATCGTAAGTAAGCTCACATACCTCTTCTTGGTCAGACTGACCAGGATAATTATCTGCCATCAAACATAAGTTAGTTCCTCCTCTTCCGCTTCAGTCTCAGAGGAGACGGATGCAGAATCTGCCCAGAATGCCTTTTGAATCTACTTCTTGTCCTTCCTCAATTTGGGTTTCTCCTCACCCTTCTCCTTGCTTGGATGAGCTTTAAGTGTAGAACAATCAACTTCAATGTGTCCAGGCTTCCTGCATTCAAAACAAACAGTATCAGATGAACCTTTAAAATTTTTACTGGACTTACCCATGTTCCACTTCTGAAAGTTTATATGTTTCTTCCTTAGAAAGCTTTTGAATTGCCTAGTGATTAAGGCAACATCATCGCTATCAGACCTTAAAGAATTAGTGTCAGTATTATTGGCCTTCAGCGCCACAGTTTTCTCCTTAATCTTCTCACTTGCATCAAGTTGTCTTTGGTTCACCCCTTTCTCATAAGCAATAAGTGACCCATGTAAGTTAACAACAGAATAATTGTTCAATTCTTTTAATTCAGTAATTATAGTTATCTTATCATGAAATGAAGAAGGCAAACATCTCAAAATCTTGATCACTTTTTAATAGTTTATAAGTTCTCTTCCTAAAGCATGCAAAGAAGTCACAATTTGAGTGAACCTCATATACATTTCAGAAATAGACTCAGTAGGTTTCATGCGAAAAAGTTCATAGTCATGCAACAGTATGTTTAACATAGACTTTTTGACTTCAATTATACCTTCATATGTGATGCGCAATCTATCCTAAATTTCTTTATCAGTTGTACAAGTATAAACATGCATGTAATCTATAGATTTTAAAGCACAGAAAAAATAGTTTAAACATTTGGCATTTAGTTGGGCTAAGTCACGATCATCAAAAGTCCAATCAGTGAAAGGCAGTTCAATTTTAACATTGTTAACCCTTCTAAAAGTTGGTTCATAGCCATCTTTAACAAGCATCCACATGCGATAATCTATAGACTAAAGAAAAGTGGACATTGGAGTTTTCCAAAAATCAAAAGGTATGTTATCAAATAATGGCGGTCGTGTAATTGAATAACCATCCGCAGTATTATGATTAACAAAGTTAGCCATGGATCAAATTGAAAAGTTTTCAAACTTAATTTTTTAATCCCGCTCAGATACCACTTAAAAGTTTGATAGGGATGTTAAGCCCCGATGAACTAGTCCCGATGCTAACCAAGAGGGGGGGGGGTGAATTGGTTATTTAAAAATTTGTGAGCAATAAGAAAGATCTTTCCGGTAATTTTTAGGGGAAATAAGTAAACACAGAAATAAAAAGATATACCACATATTTCATCCAAGCAGATAATAATAGAAAAGTAAAGTGTAGAAAATAATCAGAAAGAACACACAAGATTTTATAGAGGTTCCTCCTGAAGCGGGTAGAGAACCTGGATCTTCTTGCGAACGATCATCCCACAGAAAACACTGACAAGATGAGAGACGATGAACGGAGAAGATGACTCTGATCCTTGCTTGGAGCAACCTTTGTGAATCCCTCACATACTCCCCCTCACAAGATCCTCTCTCTCTCTCCCAAACTCTCTTTATCTCTAGGGTTTCTCTATAAACGAAAGTGGGAAAAGATTTTTCTTATTGAAAGAAAAAAGATCTTTTATAGGAGGGCTCATAATTTGCCCTAAATCTTAACTAGTCGGCCAATATCATCAACAATGATCACTAGATCATCCTGTACGATCAGTTCAAAATCACATGTATCAGCCTGGACGATCTGGTTCATCTGGATGATTAGTTGAAAAAAGTTATTCAGATCATCCCGTACGATTCTGTGATCATCTAGGATAATTAGTATAAATCAGGAATTTCATCCAAAAGATCGCACTGGTCATCCAGGGGAACTTTCATTGGATGATCTCAAAATGACTTGATCGTCCAGGATGATATCGCTGTCATCCTGTACGATTAGTTCAAAAACACACAAAATCATCCTGAGCACCGCTCTGGACGTACAGGTAAAACATGCAGGACGATCTCAAAATGACCTGATCGTCTGGGATGATATCTCTATCGTCCTGTACGATTAGTTCAAAAATAACCAAAATCATCCTGATCACCGCTCTTGGCGTATAGGTGAAATGCACTGGACGGTCATGATCATCCCAGATGATATTACGATCGTCCAGAATGATATGATCATATCAATTAAATATTAATTATTTTCCTTAATTACCAAACTAATTTAGGCATGATTGTGACAAATCATGTCGCGTATCGTACGGGACGATCAGACCAAATGTCTTAAAATAAAACTTGCCTAACTTAATCTAGCGGCTGAGCATTTCTGATTTAAGCCTATCATCCTGTACGATGCTGATGTTGTCCATGATGATCAGCTTAATCAAATTGACTTAACATGATTGTCCTAATTAGGGTTTCTATTTTCACTAGATCATCTAGGACGACGATGTTAATATCATCCAGGTCGATCAGAACAAAAAATGAACGGAAACTCTAATTCACTCAAGTTCTCCCCTTGAGTGTGTATGTTTAAGGTTACTTAGCTAGGGGATCAGTTACATAGCATTTGACTCAATAAAGATGAAAACATTACATTGGACCTAAATTTCAAAATAGACTGACTTGATCATGGACTGGCTTGAACTTGCAATTGATCCTACATACTTGAAACATTAAACAGACAACTAGAAATAGAAATATTTGCTATTATCAAAATCATAACCCTTAAAACCAGATTCGCAATAAGGATGTGCAAAGTAAGGTGGTTGTATTGGTGGCGGTGGAGGTGCTTCGCCAGGAGCAGCAACCTCTTCTTCATCAAAATCAGGATTAGCTTGCGCGGCCCCCCGACAGAATAGAATATGAAAAGAGGCATCTGTATTAAAAATTGGAAGATTGTCCAGTGGGAGAGGATAGTTAATTTGGTTTTTGGTGTCTAGGATGTATCCAATGATGTGTCATAGAGCAAGATTTTATTTTCGACGGGCACTGCGATTGCGGAGAGCAGCCAAGGCATGAATATAATCTAAAATTATTTGAGCTTCATCGAATTTTGTGTTTGAATTGATTAAATATGTCATTATTGACAATAATGGGGTAATGTGGATGCGATCTCTAGCTTTGGATATAATTGATGTGCGAAGAACATGCTGGATAATGCGGGCATTTTGATTTAGACTTTGGACACGAGGTAGGTGAGAATTGATGGCTATATTCCTAAGGAGCATGTTGATAGATAATCAATCAAAATTATTTGTGAGGAGAGATTGGGGACGAGGTCCTTCAGTGGATAGGCCAATATGCTCAGCGATATCGTCTTTAGTGATGATGATATTTTGCTTGCAGACATAGGAAGTAAGTGTTGTACATTCTAAGTCGATCTTAAGGTTTACTAAGAATTTGTAGAGGAGTTCAGAATGAAATGGAAAAGCTAGGGTAAGGAGGAATTGAAGAATCATGGAGGCAAAGAGATTCATCACCTCGAAATTGAGTGCTGCTTGATTAAGCATCCGTGAAGGACTAATTTTGGCCTCTTTGAATTTTTTTTAGGCTTTTTCGTCAGCTACGGAGACAAATTGATCATCGACCCGACAAGAGGAGGAGGAGCTCCACTCGATCAGTTAGCCTCACTTGCTTCCACCAGCCATAGAGCAAAAAGTGTTTAAAGGGAGCAAGGAGTTGAAAGAGTTGAGTGAAATGGAGAATGAAATCCCTTCAATTTATAGAATTTTAGCAATATCGTACAGTACGATATAAGATCGTACAATACGATCATCTGAGTTATTTCATCTGGATGACTTTTCAGAAAAGTGAGTCAAATCGTATAGTACAATCAGAATTGTACTGGACGAATGTGAGTGAGAGGTTGTTCGTCCTGAGGAGTTGTCTGAATGACTTTTGACAAAATCGATCGTACAGTACGAATGGGTGTTTGTTCAATACGAACCGCAATAAATTTTGAACCAATCGAGTTTAAATTCATCCCAATCCAAATTGACATGTATATCGTACAGTACGATCGTACAGTATGATGGGTGGTTCGTACAGTACAATTATCAATAATGTGTATCGTACAGTACGATGGGTAGTTCGTACAGTATGATGGATATAATTTCAGACTATCTGGACCATTGAAAGAATTGAAGGCTGTGATTGATATATTAGTAGGTATCGTACAATACGATTAGCAGTGGAATCCAAGATTGGGTATTAGCAAGATGAGTGTGAGAGGATCAAAAATTTTTTTGTTATTTTTTATTTTTTTTTAAATAAAACAATAAACAGATAAAAAAACACAAACACATAATTTGTTTTTTTGTTAATCAAGCATTTATATCAATGACACCTAATTTTGTTCTCAATATACTAAATGTGTCATAAACTAGTGGTTTTATTAAAATGTCAGCCAGTTGATCTTCAGTAGCAATATGGTGTAATTCAATATCTCCCTTGGCTACATGATCTCTTAAGAAGTGATGTTGGGTGTCTATATGCTTTGTTCGTTAGTGCTGAATTGGATTTTTAGATATGCAAATTGCACTAGTGTTATCGCACATTATTGGGATGATTCCTACGGGTATTCCAAGATCTAAAACCTGTTGTTTTAACTATAGAACTTGAGCAACATAGCTTTTTACCGCTATATATTCTGCTTTAGCTGTTGAGAGGGCTACCGAATTTTATTTTCTACTGGACCATGAAACTAAGGATTGCCCAATGAATTGATAGGTACCGGAGGTATTTTTTTTATCTACCCTATAGCCTGTAAAGTCTGAATTTGAGTATCCTAATATTTCAAAAGTAGTGTTGTATCTAGGATACCAATTTCCTAAGTTTGGGGTGCCTAGTAGATATCTAAGAATTCTTTTGACAGCAGTCATGTGAGATTCTTTTGGGTCAGCTTGAAAATGAGCACAGAAACACACATTAAACATTATATCTGGTCTACTGGCAGTTAAGTAGAGAAGTGATCCAATTATTCCCCTATACTTCTTCTGGTCTACAAACTTTCCATTAGGATCTTTATCCTATTGAATGTTAGAACTCATGGGAGTATTCATAGCCTTAGCACTATCAATTTCATACTTTTTCAGAATATTATTGATGTACTTAGATTGGCTAAGGAATGTTCCACCTTCCATCTATTTTACACTAAATCCAAGAAAATAATTAAGTTCTCCCATCATACTCATTCCGAACTCATCACTCATTATCTTTGAGAATTCATCACATAAGGTTTTCTCTGAAGATCAAAATAAAATATCATCTACATAAATCTGAAAAATGAGTATCTCATCTCCTACCCTTTTTAAGAAGAGGGTGGAGTCCACACTACCTTTAACAAAGCCTCTATCTAGTAGAAATGTACTAAGTCTTTCATACCAGGCTCAAGGTGCTTGCTTTATCCCGTATAGTGCCTTTTTCAATTTAAACACACGGTTTGAAAATTGTGAGTTTTTAAACCCCGAAGATTGCTCCACATAAACGTCTTCTTTGATTACCCCATTTAGGAAAGCACTCTTAACATCCATTTGATACAGTTTGAAACCCCTAAAGCAAACAAAGGCTAAGAGTACCCTGATGGCTTCTAGTCTGGCTACTGGAGCAAAGGTTTTTTCAAAATCTATTCCCTCAATTTGGTTATACCCCTTTGCAACTAATCTAGCCTTATTTCTCACTACTATTCCTGAGTCATTCATCTTATTTTTAAAGACCCACTTAGTTCCAACCACACTTTGTTCTTTAAGTCTCTTGACTAATTCCACACATCATTCCTAACAAATTGGTTTAGCTCCTCTTGCATTGCTAGGATCCAGAATTCATCTCTTAAGTCTTGATCTATATTCGAGGGTTCAATCCTGGAAATAAATGCAGAATGACTGACTTCTTTCCTAAGTCCATGCCTAGTTTTCACACCTTCTAATGGGTCTCCTAGGATCGGTTCTCTAGGATGAGTAGAATAAAATTTCCAATCTCTAGGGAATTGCTCCTGAGGTTCTGCTCTAGTCTCTATTGCAAGTTTGATAGGGATGTTAAGCCCTGATGAACTAGTCCCGAGGCTAACCAAGAGGGGGGGGTGAATTGGTTATTTAAAAATTTGAGAGCAACAAGAAAAATCTTTTCGATGATTTGTAGTGGAAACAAGTAAACACATAAACGAAAAGATCAACCACAGATTTTACCCAAGCAGATAATCACAGAAAACTAAAGTGCAGAAAATAATCAGAAAGAACACACCAGATTTTATAGTGGTTCGGTCAACTTGACCTACGTCCACTCCTCGAAGCCTCCCCTCTGGGTATTGCACTAACTCAAGGTGACTCTCATTCTGCTCCCACAGCAAGGTAGAGAAGCTTGCACAAAAACTCCTTTCCACCAACATGGTGAGGCAGAGAACCTAACCTCCTTTCGCTTCCTCCTGAAGCAGGCAGAGAACCTCGAACTCCTTTCGCTTCCTCCTGAAGCAGGCAGAGAACCTGAACCCCTTTCGCTTCCTTCTGAAGGGGGTAGAGAACCCGAATCTTCTTACGAATGATCCTCCCATAAAGAACACCGACAAGATGAGAGATGACGAACGGAGAAGATGACTATGATCCTTGCTTGGAGCAACCTTCGTGAATCCCTCAAAAACTCTCCCTCACAAGATCCTCTCTTTCTCTCCCAAACTCTCTCTCTAGGGTTTCTCTGGAAAGGAAAGTGGTAAAAGATATTTCTTATTGGAAGAAAAAGATCTTTTGTAGGAGGGCTCAAAATTTACCCTAAATCTTAACTGGTCAGCCTATATCATCCAGGATGATCGATAGATTGTCCTGTACGATTAGTTCAAAATCACCTGTTTCAGCCTAGATGATCTGGCTCTTCTGGACGATTAGTGGAAAAAGTTGTTCAGATCATCCCGTATGATTCTGCGATCATCCAGGACGATTAGTGTAAATTTAGGAATTTTGTCCAGAAGACCGCTCTGGTCATCTAGAGAAACTTATGCTGGATGATCTAAAAATGACTTGATCGTCCAGGACGATACGGATATCGTCCTGTACGATTAGTTCAAAAAGTGCCAAAATCATCCTAAGCACCGATCTGGATGTACAGCTGAAACATACTAGACGATCCTGATCATCCTGGACGATCCTGCGATCATCTCGGACAATGTGATCGTATCAATTAAATATTAATTACTTTCCTTAATCACCAGATAAATTTAGGCATGATTGTACTGGATCGTCAAGGACGATACACGTATCGTCTAGGACGATCGGATCAAATCTCTAAAAATAAAACTTGCCTAACTTAATATGGTGGCTTAGAATTTCTGATTTGAGCCTATCATCCTGTATAATAAATGGATCGTCCAGGACGATCAGCTTAATCAGACAGACTTAACTTGGTCATCCTAATTAGGGTTTCTATTTTCACTTGATCATTCAGGACGATGTGAATATCATCCAGGACGATCTGAACAAAAAATTGAATAGAAACTCTAATTTACTCAAGCTCTCCCCCTGAGTGTGTAAGGTTACTTAGCTAAGGGATCAGTTACATTACAATTGACTCAAGAAAAGGAAAATAGTATATTTAGACACACTTGGACCCGATCTTGAGTTGGCTTGAGTTACTTTTGATCTTTTGTACCTGAAATGGATTAGCCAAGCAAAATATAATATAAATATGTTTGTCATCATCATAAATGTACTTTTTGAAATAAGATTTGTAATGATCTCTCCCTTTTTTATGATGGCAAAATTAGTGTAGTAGTTTAAAATAAAAGAACTAGGAGTTAACCAATGCACGTTGAAAAAC
The DNA here is from genome assembly GCA_019925795.1 of Dendrobium chrysotoxum. NCBI lineage: Eukaryota > Viridiplantae > Streptophyta > Magnoliopsida > Asparagales > Orchidaceae > Dendrobium > Dendrobium chrysotoxum. The sequence continues at coordinate 24,510,691 of CM034303.1, forward strand.
AAATTTCTTTCCAAATTTCATTGAACAACTAGAACAGTTCAGGAAAACAACTACAAAGGAAATAAACAACACACGATAAGATTAATGCATAAAATAAAAACAACTACAAACCAACTCCCCCTTTTGACATCACAAAAAGGAGGATGAACAGAAACAACAAAATAAATAGAAAATAGCACAAAACACAAAAAATAATGATTTTTTTAATCAATCTACTCCAGTAATTTTGACTTTTCCTTTTACAGTAAATCTAGAAACCAATAAGAAGACAAACGACAGTACTAAAATCTAAAAAATGTTGGAAAATTGACTTTCATAACTCCAACCTCTGACACCTTATAGATGCAAATCCCTTTCAAAATAAAAAATCCAATTCAGAAGAAAAGAAATTAGAATCGAAAAGAGATCCTTTCAAGCCTCGTTCTAGAAAAATACCAGATATAATAGTGTTAGAAAGAAATAAATCAGAAATCAGGATTTTCAAAGTCAAGCTTTTGAAAATTTTAAGTGGAGCACAAATTTTTCTAAGACATTTAATGATCTTAAAGGGAAGAAAGCTTGGTTTGAGCTCATTTTGTGCCTCTTTTTCAATTGGTTTGGGGCTTTATGCATCTTTTGATTTTTGATACACTTTGTGTATCTTTTAGTTTAGCGACAATTCGCATCTTTTCAGCTTTGGGCTCATTTATGCATCTTTTTCAATTTGTTTGGCGCACTGCGCATCTTTTGTAAGCTTTCTCCCTTTCAAAACTGTTAAAGGATCTCAGCTATAAAATTACCTTACAGACATAAAAGATGCCAAAGCTTACTCTCTACAATAAGGAAGAGTAATTCTCAAAAAAAAAAAAAACCATACATCATATGATAGGTGCAATCACTTGGTTCAGAAAATCATAACAATGACTCAGAACATTGAAAATACTATTCATATGAGGTAGATTACTGTAGGAAGATAAAATAGATCTCTATTTCAAAAAATCAATTTTTTAATTTTGAAGAAGATTTTTATCCGAAAGAAACAATAAATCATTAATGGAGTTAGAGGAAGAGAAACAATAATCGATGTTTCTTCCCTTTAACAGATCCAGTAGAATCAATCACTGCTTACCAGCTTCCGAATAAAAAATATGACAAAACTCTCAGTTAGAAATCTAGTTTATCAGTAGTAGTGAGTAGTGTTACAAATCTAGTTTTGATGATGACAAACATGTCTCTATTTTGTTTTACTTGGCTAACCCGTTTCATGCACAAAAGATCACGAGCAACTCAAGCCAACTCAAGATCGGGTCCAAGTGTGTCTAAGTGTACTATTTTTCTTTTTCTTGAGTAAATTGTAATGTAACTGATCCCCTAGCTAAGTAACCTTACACACACACACTCATGGGGAGAGCTTGAGTGAATTAGAGTTTCTGTTCAAGTTTTTGTTCAGATCATCCGGGATGATAGTCACATCGTCCTAGATGATCAAGTAAAAATAGAAACCCTAATTAGGGTGACCAAGTTAAGTGTGTCTGATTAAGCAGATCGTCCTGGACGATCCTTGGATCATACGGGATGATATGCTCAAATCAGAAATTCTCAGCTACCAGATCAAGTTAGGCGAGTTTTTATTTTAAGATATTTAGTCTGATCATCCCGGACGATACTTATATCATCTTGAACGATTCAGTACAATCATGCCTAAATTAGCCTGGTGATTAAGGAAAGCAATTAATACTTGATTGATACGATCATATCATCCTGAACGATCGCAGGATCATCCTGGACGAACATAATCGTCTAGTTTGTTTCAGTTGTACGTCCCGAACTGTGTTCAGGATGATTTGGGCACTTTTTGAACTAATCGTACAGAACGATGTCCAGATCGTCTTAGATGATCAAGTCATTTTTGAGTCATCCAGCACAAGTTTCTCTGGACGACCCGAACTATCTTCTGGATGAAATTCCTCAATTTATACTAATAGTCCCGGACGATCGCAGAATCGTTCGGGATGATATGAACAACTTTTTCTACTGATCGTCCAGATGAGCAAATTGTCCAGGCTGAAGCAGCTGATTTTGAACTGATCATACAGGACGATCTTTCAATCGTCCTAGACGATCTTGGCCGACCAGTTGATATTTAGGGCAAATTTTAAGTCCTCCTATAAAAGATCTTTTTTTTCAACAAGAATAATCTTTTGCCATTTTTCTTTTCAGAGAAACCCTAGAGAGAGAGAGAGTTTGGGAGAGAGAGAGAGGATCTTGTGAGGGAGAGTTTGTGAGGGGTTCATGAAGGTTTCTCCAAGCAAGGATCAGATTCTTCTTCTCCGCTCGTGGTCTTTCGTCCTGTTGGTGTTCTTTAGGAGAGGATCATCGGCAAGAAGATCCGAGGTTCTCTGCCTGCTTTAGGAGGAAGAAAAAGGATATGGGTTCTCTGCCTCACCGTGTGGTGGAAAGGAGGTTCTTGTACAGGCTTCTCCGCCTTACTATGGTAGCAAAAAGAGAGACACTTTGAGTTAGTGCAATACCCGGAGGAGAGGCTCTGGGGATTGGACGTAGAATAAGTTGACCGAACCACTACAAAATCCGGTTTGTTCATTCTGATTACTTTCTGCACTTTTATTTTTCTGTGATTAACTGCTTGGGTGAACTTGTGGTTGATCTTTTCGTTTGATCATTTTATTTATTTCAGCTGCAAATCATAGAAAAGATTTTCATTATTGCTGTCAAAATTTTAAATAACCAATTCACCCCCCTCTTGGTTAGCCTCGGGACTAGTTCATCAGGGCTTAACATCCCTTTCGAACTTTCAAGTGGTATTAGAGCGGGATTCAAAATTTAAGTTTAAAAAATTTTGAATTTGATCCATGGCTAACTTTGGTAATCATAATACTGCTGAAGGTTATTCTATTAGGCGACCGCCATTATTTGATAATTTTTTTTATACTTTTGGAAAATTCGCATGTCCACTTTTCTTCAATCGAGTGACTATCTCATGTGGAGGTTAGTTAAGGATGGATACAAACCACCTTTTAGGATGATTAATAATGTAAAAACTGAACTACCCTTTGCTGATTGGACTTTTGATGATCGTGATTTAGCACAATTGAATGCCAAATGCTTGAATTTTTTTTTTGTGCCTTAAAATCCAAGGATTATATGCGTGTATCTACGTGTACAACTGGTAAGAAAATTTGGGATAGATTGTGCATCACGTATGAAGGTACAACTGAAGTCAAATAGTCTAGATTAAATATTTTACTGCATGACTATGAACTATTTCGCATGAAACCTACTGAAACTATTTGTGAAATGTATACAAGATTCACTCAAATCGTCACTTCTTTGCATGCCTTAGGTAGAGAACTTACAAACTACAAAAGAGTTAACAAAATACTTAGATTTTTGCCTTCTTCATATGATGCTAAGATAACTGTAATCACTGAATCTAAAGATTTAAATACTTACTCTATTGATAGCTTACTTGGATCACTCATTGCTTACGAGCAAGGGGTGAACCAAAGACAACTTGATGCAGGTGAGAGGAAGAAGGAGAAAACAGTGGAACTGAAGGCCAACAATAGTGATTCCTGCTCTTCCGGGTTTGATAGCGATGACATGGCCTTGATCACAAGGCAATTCAAATGCTTTCTAAGGAAGAAACACAAGAACGTTTAGAAGTGGAACAAGGGTAAGTCCAACAAAACTTTTAAGGGTTCATCTGATACTATCTGTTTTGAATGCAGGAAACCTGGACACATTAAGGCTGATTTTCCTACACTTAAAGCTCACCCAAGCAAGGAGAAGGGTGAGGAGAAACACAAGTTTTGAAAGGACAAGAAGCGGATTCAGAAGGCGTTCTGGGCAGACTCTGCATCCGACTCCTCTGAGACTGAAGTTGAAGAGGAGGAAACAAATTTGTGTCTGATGGCTGATGATCACCCTGGTTAGTCAGACCAGGAAGAGGTATGTGAGCTTACTTACGATCAATTACTTGAAGTATCTGAAAAAATTCATGCATCATATACGAAGCTTAAGAAAACCCATGCTAGTTTGTAACTGGATTATTTGACTTTGCAAAAAGAGCATGATTTTGTAGTTAAAGATCATTCCACACTTGACAATAATCACCTGTCTTTACTTGATGAGTTTGATGAATTGAATAAAAAATATTCTAATTTAATTACTGTGCATAATTCATTGAAAACCACTCATACTGATTTGGAGAGAGCTTTTAAAGAATTAGATACCATGGCATGTGAAGTAGAAAGTAGCAATGGTGCTTTAAAATTTGAAATTGCAAGTTTAAATAAAGAAAATGAATTTTTGAAAGTGAAAATTAGTGCTTTTGAGAAAAACCAAACACCTCCTACTTTTGCATAATTTTATGTACCTCCACCTTTTGTAGATTCAGATTTAAAATCATCAAAGCATGTTTTGTATAAACCTAGGAAGTAGCACTATCACTCACGTAGTTTAGTTAACCCTTTTCCTGGTGTTAGATATTATTCATGTGGCATGTTAGGACACATTTCCCACACCTGCACTGTTCACCGTAGTACACATTGGGTGTCGAAGCCCAAACTACCTGTTTTACAGCACAGAATGCATGCATTGCATTCTTCTTTTCATAAGAAGGAACCCAAACCTGTTTGGGTTCCTAAAACTGACATTTGATGATTTTATAGGTGTGCTCTCACACAAGGCCTCGTGAGAGCATGTGGTACCTGAACAGCGGATGTTCAAGACACATGACTGGAGATGCAAATCAGTTTATTTTGCTTGAGGCCAGGGCTGGAGGCAAGGTTACACTTGGAGATAACACCACTAGGAAGATGGTAGGCTCAGGTATAATTGGTGATTCAAAGAATTTTTTGATTGATAATATTTTACTTGTAGATGGACTGAAATACAACTTGCTGAGCATCAGTCAACTTTGTGACAAAGGATATAGCATCAAATTCCTGCCCACTAGCTGTAATTTAAGCTTAAATGATAAAGTTATTTTACAGGGGCAAAGGATCAACAACATCTACAAGTTGGATGTAAGTTACATTAAATCTGAGAATTCAATTTACTTAAAAATTGCTGCTGATGAGTCTTGGTTGTGGCATAGGAGATTGTGTCATCCCAGTATGAAAACCCTTAGGAGAGTCACCCAAAAGGACTTAGTTAAAGGTGTGCCCAAGCTTAAGTTCACTAAGGATCACCTGTGTGATGCCTGTCAGTTAGGAAAGCAAGTCCAGTCTTCTTTTTACTCTGTTAAGGACATTAGCATCTCTAGACCTTTAGAAGTTCTTCACATAGACCTCTTTGGACCCATTAGCACTGCCAGCTTAGGGGGGAAAGTTTATGGATTTGTGATTGTAGATGACTACTCGAGGTTCACTTGGATTAAATTCCTGTCACACAAATCTGAGTCATTTGATGAGTTTAAGTCCTTCTCCACTTGGATTCAGAGAAAGTTAGACTGTGAGATCATAAATATTCATAGTGATCATGGTGGAGAGTTTGAAAATGTGAAGTTCAGAAGTTTCTATGAGGAGCAAGGGATTAGTCATAATTTTTCAGCTCCTAGGACTCCTCAGCAGAATGGGGTAGCTGAAAGGAAGAACAGGACCTTAGTGGAAGCCGCTAGAGCCATGCTTGCTGAGTATTCACCTCCAAAATACTTTTGGGCTGAAGTGGTGAACACTTCCTGTTATGTGCTAAATTGGGTGAATGTGAGATCAAAACTGAACATGACACCTTATTAGATCATTAAGGGTAGAACTCCAAACCTGTCCCACCTCCATGTCTTTGGTAGTAAGGTTTTTATTCTGAACAACAAGAAATCATCCTTAGGAAAGTTTGACCCTAAATCTGATGAAGGAGTGTTCTTAGGCTATTCTAGTGTGGGGAAATCCTTTAGGGTGTTCAATAAAAGGACTTTGGTGGTGGAAGAGACAACTCATGTGGTGTTTGATGAATCTGATCCTAAGATGACTAGAGTTAAGAAAGAAGAAGAGGTAGAGGACATTACCAAAAAGATTGGAAATGCAAATCTGGAGGAGAGGGTAGAACCTCAAACCACACTGCCTAGAGATTGGAGATATTCTTCGAGTCATCCTAAAGAACTGATCTTAGGAGACCCTTCTGAAGGTGTTAGGACTAGGCATGGACTTAGGAAGTAAACCATTCTGCCTTTATCTCAATGACTGAACCCACCAACATCAATCAAGCCCTTTCGGATGAGTTTTGGATCTCAGCTATGCAAGAAGAATTGAATCAATTTGTAAGGAATGATGTTTGGGAGTTAGTAGAAAGACCTAGAAATCAAAGTATTATGGGAACCAAGTGGGAGTTCCCAATATCCGAATCATGTTTACAAATTAAAAAAGGCCTTATATGGATTGAAACAAGCACCCAGAGCTTGGTATGAGAGGGTTAGCACATTCCTTTTAGAAAGAGAGTTTGTTAAGGGGAGCGTAGACACCACCCTTTTTCTGAGGAGAATAGGGAATGACTTACTCATTGTCCAGATATATGTTAATGATATAATTTTTGGATCTTCTGATAAGTATTTATGTGATGAGTTTTCTAAGACAATGAGTAAAGAGTTTGAGATGAGTATGATGAGAGAATTGTCCTACTTTTGGGGTTTAGTATAAGGCAAATGAATGATGGAACCTTTCTTAATTAATCTAAATATACTAAGGATATTTTGAAGAAATATAAAATGGACAAAGCCAAGCCAATCAATACTCCCATGAGCTTCTCTGTTCAGTTAGGTAAGGATTCAAGTGAAAAATCTGTTGATCAGAAGAAGTATAGAGGAATAATAGGATCACTGCTTTACCTGACTGCTAGCTGACCTGATATCATGTTTAGTGTCTATCTCTGTGCTAGGTTTCAGGCTGATCCTAAAGAGTCCCACCTAACTGCTATTAAGAGAATTCTTAGATATCTTTTAGAGACCCCAAATCTAGGAATCTGGTACCCTAGGCATAGCACCTCTTTTGAGATTATTAGATATTCTGATTCTGACTTTATAGGATGTAAGGTGGATAGAAAGAGCACTTCTGGAACTTGTCAATTCATAGGACAGTCTCTAATCTCCTGGTCCAGCAGAAAACAGAACTCAGTTACACTTTCCACTGCTGAAGCTGAGTATATTACCTTAGGAAGTTGTGTGGCCCAAGTTCTTTGGTTAAAGCAACAAGTTTTGGATTTAGGTTTACTTGTTGGCACAATTTCTATTCTGTGTGATAATACTAGTGCCATCTGCATCTCTAAGAATCCAATCCAACATTCTAGGACCAAACACATTGATATAAGGCATCACTTCATTAGGGACTATGTTACAAAAGGGGACATTGAGCTACATCATGTAGAAACTGAAAATTAGCTGGCTGACATATTCACTAAACCACTGGCCTTTGACTCATTCAGCATTTTCAGAACCAGATTAGGAGTGATTGATATAAATGATTGATTCTGATGACTGCTGATTTCTGATTGTTCTGATTGTTATTCTGTTTTCTATTAGTTAGTTTTTTTATTTGACTATTTGCTTTCAGTTGGTTTTATTTCCTCTACTTATTTCTGTGTTAGCGTTGTTATTAGTTTGATTTGAGTATTTACTTTGATGTGATTTTCTACCTATTTTTATTCACTGGTTCATCTCTTGTACTTACTGTTTTATGCTTTTCAAAATCTGATCACTGCTCACTACTTCTGATAATCTTGAAAGTACGAGATGCGCCAAGAGTTAGGGTGAATTGGTATTTTAAAAAATTCAACCCTACACAAGAGTTCTAATTTTTTGTATTTTTAAAAATAACTCAACGAATAATGTGCGGAAGCAAATACAACGTTAACAACGATGATATTGATAATTCAATTTTAAATTTTACAACACAAGATTTAAATCATGATTTTTCACCAAGCAATTTAATGTACTAATTAAGAGCATGAAAAGTAAAGTACGGTAAACAGGAAAAAATACACTAGAGATTTTTATAGTGGTTTGGTCACTTGACCTACATCCACTCCTCGGAGTCCTCTACTCCGGGATTTGCACTAGTAAAAGTTGACTCTCCTTTTGCCCCCACAGCAAGGTGGAGAAGCCTTTACAATACTCACTTTCACCTCCCTCGGTGCGGCGGAATACCAGACACTATGTCACCCTCCTGGTGACGGCAGTGGACCTTCTCCTTTTTCTCCCTCCTAGAGATGGCAAAGTACCTTGACGATGTTGATCTTGAAGCGACTCTTCCCTCGAGAACTTTCTTGAAGCTTCCTAAAGCCACAAGAGGAGCAAAGCATACAGCTAGCTTGGAGCCACCGTGTGATCCCCTCACACTACTTCTCCCTCACGCTCAAGCTCACCTTCACCTTCCTCTCTCAAGCCCTGGATCTCTCCAAAAAACTTCTCTCTAACGCATCCCCTTCTTTCCTCAAAGCCTCTCACAGCAAGAGGATAGATCAACAACTTCTTAAAAAAAAATTGTAAGTTGTGTTTATATCAGGCTTCAGAAAACCCTAAAAGTTTTAACTTTAGCATTTCTGTTCGTACAGTACGATCTATAACTATGTTGATCTTAAAGTGACTCTTCCCTAACGAATTGGTTTAACTCTTCTTGTATGCTCACTACTACTAAGTTCCCCTGCTAGTTCTTCTAGTTCCTTAAATGCATTCTCTAATTCAACATGTGATGATTTGAAGGTATCGTGTGTAGTGGTTAACTCAATATGCTTCTTGTTTAATGCATCGTATTCATCAAGCAAATACATATGATCTTTATCTAAGTCAGAAAAATTCTTTACTACACTAGCATGCTCCTTTTATAAAGTACTAAACTCAGTATTAAGACTAACATGCTTTTTCTTCAACTTTCTATATGAGTCATGGATTTTTTCAGAAATAACAAGCAGTTCATCGTAAGACAGTTGACATACCTCATCTTGATCTGATTGATCAATATTATCATTAGTCATAAGACACAGATTCGTTACCTCCTCCTCTGCTTCTTCTTCCGATGATTCTGAGGCAGAGTCGGCCCAAAATGCTTTTTGAGTCTTAAATTTGCCGTTCTTAAACTTTGACCTTTTCTCACCCTTTTTCTTGGTTTGATGAGTCTTGATGTTGGGGCAATCAGCTCGGAGATGACCGGGTTTCCTGCACTCAAAGCAAATTGTCTCAGATGCAACTTTAGTATGCTTTGAGTTTTTACCTTTGTTCCAATTGTATTGATGACGGCGCTGCTTTCTTTTCAGAAAATTTTTGAACTAACGAGTCATCAAGGCGATGTCGTCATCTTCCTCCGCCGCTGAGCTGTAACTTTCAGAATTATTTGCTTTTAAAGCCACCCTCACTCCTTCTTCTTTTCACCTGCATTACTTTGTCGTTGACTCACTCCTTGCTCGTAGGCAATGAGTGACCCAAGCAAATTGTCAATAGAAAAAACATTCAGGTCTTTTGACTCAGTTATTGCAGTGATTTTAGCATCATATGAGCTAGGCAAACATCGCAGTATTTTGTTTACTTTTTCTGAGTTAGACAACTCTCTTCCTAAAGCATGCAGAGATGTTACAATCTGGGTGAATCGAGTGTACATGTCAGATATAATTTCACTAGGTTTCATGCGGAATAGTTCGTAATCATGTAGCAGTATGTTCAACCTAGATTGTTTGACCTCACTAGTTCCTTCGTACGTAATACACAGTTTGTCCCAAATTTGCTTACCAGTAGTACAAGTTGATACTCGCATATAGTCTTCTGATTTTAATGCCCAAAAGAAACAATTTAGACATTTAGCATTTAGCTGTACAAGTTCTCTATCCTGAATGCTCCATTCATTAAATGGTAGTTCAGTTTTAATTCCATTTAACATATGAAATGGTGCAGAATAACCTTCTTGGACCAACATCCACATGCGATAGTCTAAAGACTGTAAAAATGTAGACATGCATATTTTCTAGAAATCAAATGGTATGTTGTCAAATAAAGGTGGACGAGTTACAGAATAACCCTCCGCAGTGTTACAGTTACCAAATTGAGCAATGGATCTTACGTTTCTAGGTTTTCTAAAACACTATTGTGAAACCCCGCTCTGATACCACTTGAAAGTACGAGATGCGCCAAGAGGGGGGGGGGGTGAATTGGTATTTTAAAAAATTCAACCCTACACAAGAGTTCTAATTTTTTGTATTTTTAAAAATAACTCAACGAATAACGTGTGGAAGCAAATACAACGTTCACAACGATGATATTGATAATTCAATTTTAAATTTTACAACAAAAGATTTAAATCATGATTTTTCACCAAGCAATTTAATGTACTAATTAAGAGCATAAAAAGTAAAGTACGGTAAACAGGAAAAAACACACCAGAGATTTTTATAGTGGTTCGGTCACTTGACCTACGTCCACTCCCCAGATTCGTCTACTCCGGGATTTGCACTAGTAAAAGTTGACTCTCCTTTTTCCCCCACAACAAGGCGGAGAAGCCTTTACAATACTCACTTTCACCTCCCTCGTTGCGGCGGAATACCAGACGCTATGTCACCCTCCTGGTGACGGCAGCGGACCTTCTCCTTTTTCTCCCTCCTGTAGATGGCAGAGTACCTTGACGATGTTGATCTTGAAGTGACTCTTCCCTCGAGAACTTTCTTGAAGCTTTCCAAAGCCACAAGAGGAGCAAAGCATGCAGCTAGCTTGGAGCCACCGTGTGATCCCCTCACACTACTTCTCCCTCACGCTCAAGCTCACCATCACCTTCCTCTCTCAAGCCTTGGATCTCTCAAAAAAACTTCTCTCTAACGAATCCCCTTCTTTCCTCAAAGCCTCTCACAGCAAGAGGATAGATCAATAACTTCTTTAAAAAAAAATTTAAGTTGTTTTTATATCAGGCTTCAGAAAATCCTAAAAGTTTCAACTTTTACGTTTCTGTTCGTTCAGTACGATCAGTTCAATTACAGCTCCGTCCAGTACGAGTACAGACGAACAGTTATCGAATTTTATACATATCGTACTGTACGATATGTATATCGTACAGGACGATACTGTTGATTCGTACTATTCGTATAGGACGAACTCTGGGATGATCATCGGGACGAAAGAATTCATCTCTGTCAGTCATCTAGCACTCCTTTAGTCGTACAGTACGATTAGTGTTTTTCAGGATATCGTCCTGTACGATACGAATATCGTTCAGGATAAATAGAACAAAAATTCTTGGTTTCGTCTGGTACGATCGATGGGACGAATGAAATCATCTCTGTCGATTGTCCAGCACTCTACTAGTCGTACAGTACGATTAGTTCATTTCTTGATATCATCCTGTACGATATGAATATCATCCAGGATGAATAGAACAAAAAACCTTGGTTTCGTCTAGTACGATCGCTGGGACGAATGAAATCATCTTTGTCAGCCTTACGGTACGATATATGATTGTACAGTACGATCGACGTTTAAATTAGAAACCAACATTTATTTCCTGATTAGGGAGATAATTTTGGTGAGTATTAATTAATCGTACAGTACGATAATCATCGTACAGTATGATCAGTTCAGGAAATCAAAATTAAGAACTTACCAAACTTATTCTAGCGGCTAGGGTTTCTCAATTGTATCTTATCGTACAGTACGATATGTATCATTCAGTATGATTAGTTTATAAATTTAATCATCTAAAAATTAGCCGTTAGCCTGAGTATTTTTAATTCAATACGATACTAAATCGTACAGTACGATATTCTTAAAAAAAAAAATAAAGCATTTAAAACACTTTTCCCCCTATGTATGTGCATGGTTGCTCCTTTCACATGCATGCTTCTGTGGCAGACTCAAGAAAATAAAAATAAAGAAATAAAAATGACAGAATTTTCAACATCCTATTCTACCCGATTTGAGTCTCCAGTAGCCTTGAGCAGTGTGCATCTGACCTGAAATGTTAGTGCTCATATACAAGGATTAAGCATTTGTAATCTAAAGAAGTCTATATGGATTCAGTAAGTATTAGTTGTCACCATCAAAATTAAGTGCTCGGGATCCTGGATTTCAACAAATCTGAATTTCTGACTGGGAGTTTTACCTTGTTTTTATTTGGAAGCTGGTAAGCAGTGATTGATTCCACTGGATCTGTTAAAGGAAAGAAATATTGATAATTGTTTCTCTTCCTCTAACTCCTTTGCTGGTGTATTATTTCTTTTGGATAAATATCCTCTTCTAAATTAAAATTTTAGTTTTTAAAATAGAGATTTATCTTATCTTCCTACAGTAATCTATCTCATATCAATAGTGCTTTCAAAGTCTTGAGTCATTATTTTGATTTTCTAAACCAAGTGATTGTACTTATCATATGATGTATAGTTTTTATTTTATGAATTACTCTTCCTTATTGCGGAGAGAGTCTCCTATGTCTGGAAGATAATTTCACAGCTGAGACTCTTAAACGATTATGAAAAGAAGAAAGCTTACAAAAGATGCGCAGTGCGCCAAATCAAGTGAAAAAGAGGCACAAAATGAGCCCAAAACTAAAAAGATGCGAAATGTTGCAAACTAAAAGATACACAAACTGTATCAAAAATGAAATAATGCGCAAAGCGCCAAATAAATTAAAAAAGAGGCACAAAATGAGCCCAAGCAAGCTTTCTTTCCTTCAGCTTGTTAAAGGTCTTAGAAAAGTCCGTACGCCACTTAATACTTTCAAAAGCTTGTGTTTGAAAATCCTGATTTCTGAATTATTACTTTGTAACACTATTATATCAGATATTTCTCTAGAATGAGGCTTGAAAGGATCTCTTTTCGAATCTAATTTTTTTCTTCTGAATTGGATTTTTGTTTTGAAAGAGATTTGCATCGATAAGGTGCCCGAGGTGCGAGTTACGAAAGTCGATTTTTCCAACTTTTCTGGATTTCAGCACTGTCAATCGTCTTCTTATTGGATTTTGGATTTAACATCAAGGGTGAATTCTGTCTTACTAGAGCAAACTGGTCAAAAAAAAAATATTGTTGTTTCTGTGTTCTCATTTCGAGTTATCTTAGTTTTTGTTTTATTTTTTCATCTTACTGGTTATATTTTTGGGATCCTGATCCGTCATCTCCATCCTCTATCTTTTTTATTTTCTTCACATCATCCTGGATGATCCACAGATCATCCTGGACGATCCAAACATCATCCTGGATGATCAATTCAAAATCGTCCCCACTCTGATCATGCTTCTGAGAAACTTCAATTATTGGTGATCGTCCTGGACGATACCTCCATCGTCCTGGATGATATGATCCATATCTTCCTGATCTGATCAAACGGCTGAGATTGCACCAATTATGGTCCATCGTCCTAGATGATCCACCTCATCATCCTGGACGATCCACGTGTCAGCGCTGGATGATTGGAATTCGGCCCATCCGTCACACTTATTGCACATCATCCAGGACGATCCACCTAATCGTCCTGGACGATACTTTTCATCAACGGTCGTCTAGCCTGACTCCTCGGGATGATCGTATGTGTCTAATCATCCTGGATGATCTCTGATCGTCCCGGACGATCGGACTGCCTTTTTGACCAATCATCCCAGCCCTAATAATTGCACTTATCATCCTGGATGATGTCACAATCGTACGGGACGATCAGGCCATGTTCTATTTAAATAGCAGTTTCTTCATCTTTTCTTTCACACATCTCCCTCTACCTTCCTTCACTGTTGCTTTCTAATGGCTGGTGGAAAATGTTCACGGCAAAAGGGTGCAAGTTCCTCCCGTGAGCATGTTGATCCTCGTTTTTCAAATGCAGCCGATCAGGCTGCCTTTGAGTGCTATCGCCACGTGGGGATCACGCATTCCAAAATAGTAAACCCTCACACCCTCACCTATCCTATTCTCGATCTGTTCGCACACACCTCCCTCACCTTCATCCTTACACTAGCCTTTCTATTTAGTCTTGAACTCCTTCAAGTTTTCTTCGCAAATTTGTGCATTTCCACGGACTATTCCACTCTTCGCTCGTATGTCAATCAACATCCCATGGAACTCACTACCCAAGATTTTCACAACATTCTTCAACTTTCTGTCACTGGCAACAAACTCCACATGCTTATTACCGACCCTGACTATGATTGGAGTGTCGCCAATCACTTCCTTCGCAATACGAATGCACCCTATCATGACAATGCTTGCACTTCACTTCTTACGGATGCACGGACCATTCAGCACGTCCTTCGTTCCTCCTTCATTCCAAAGGTGAGGGATCGAATTCACATCACCCCGTTACTGTCCTTGACCACATACTACATCTTGGCCCACAGGGAGTTTAATGCCTCTGACCTTATTATCTGATACATAGAGCACCTCACCACTATTAGGGATCCGGGTCATAGGCGTCGCCCAATTCTAGCTTTAGGTCATCTCATTCATTATGCCTTAAAAACTAAATATGACCTTCAGTATCCTGTCCCTCCTGATGTCCCTCCTTTCTTCTTCACAAACAATTCATTCCACATCCTACCCAGCACCCGACTACATCCGGAGCCCGCCCCAGATATTGAGGAGGAAGAGAAAGAGGCTATTCCAGTTCCTGCTGCGCCCGATGCACCTGCTCCCCTTCGCATTGCCTCTCCTTTTGACCACTTGGTGCAGCGGTTCGATCAGTGGGAGGCCAGATTCGACTCCTATGTGGCTACCCAGGAGCAGCGGCACGCTGAGGACCTTCGGCGCTTCACTGACTATGCTGCACAGCAGCAACAGCAGCATGACCAGGACATTGCCTGGATTGGAGCCCACTTTTAAGCCATTCACGGTTACTTCAACCCACCACCGCCACCTCCTCCTTCCGATCAGGATCTGCCTCCGTTTTAGTGTTCTGTTTTGTAGCTGCTTTTTTTTTCTGTTTGTACTGATATTTCAGTGTTTCTTTTTACCCTCCTCCTTTTGTGATGTCAAAAGGGGGAGTTAGTTGTAGTCGTTTCTATTTTTTGTTATGTGTTATATTTCCTGTATTGCTTTGGTTGTTAAATGAAAATTGAAAAAATTTGTTTTTCGATCTCCTAGTTATTTTTCAAACTACTATACAAATATTTGCCATCATCAAAAAGGGGGAGATTATTCCAAATCTGGTTTTGATGATGACAAACATTTCTCTATTGTGTTTTGCTTGGCTAACCCGTTTCAGGCACAAAAGATCACGAGCAACTCAAGCCAACTCAAGATCGGGTCCAAGTGTGTCTAAGTGTACTATTTTTCTTTTTCTTGAGTCAATTGTAATGTAACTGATCCCCTAGCTAAGTAACCTTACACACACACACTCAGGGGGAGAGCTTGAGTGAATTAGAGTTTCTGTTCAAGTTTTTGTTCAGATCGTTCTAGACGATAGTTACATCATCCTGAATGATCAAGTAAAAAGAGAAACCCTAATTTGGGTGAGCAAGTTAAGTGTGTCTGATTAAGCAGATCGTCCTAGACGATCCTTGGATCGTACGGGATGATATGCTCAAATCAAAAATTCTCAACCGCTAGATCAAGTTAGGCAAGTTTTTATTTTAAGATATTTGGTCCAATCATCCCGGACGATACGTGTATCATCCTGGACGATTTAGTACAATCATGCCTAAATTAACCTGGTGATTAATGAAAGTAATTAATACTTGATTTATATGATCATATCATCCCGGACGATCGCAGGATCGTCCTGGACGAACATGATCGTCTAGTGTGTTTTAGCTGTACGTCCCGAACTGTTTCAGGATGATTTGGGCAATTTTTGAACTAATAGTACAGGACGATATCCAAATCATCCTGGACAATTAATTTATTTTTGAGTCGTCCAGCACAAGTTTCTCTGGACGACCCGAACTGTCTTCTGGATGAAATTCCTCAATTTACACTAATCGTCCCAGACAATCGTAGAATCGTTCGGGACGATATGAACAACTTTTTCTGCTGATCGTCCAGAAGAGCCAGATCATCCAGGCTGAAGAAACTGATTTTGAACTGATCGTATAGGGCGATCTATCAATCGTCTTGGACGATCTTGGCCGACCAGTTGAGATTTAGGTCAAATTTTGAGCCCTCCTATAAAAGATCTTTTTCTTTCAACAAGAAAAATATTTTGCCACTTTCCTTTCCAGAGAAACTATAGAGAGAGAGAGTTTGGGAGAGAGAGAGAGGATCTTGTGAGGGGGAGTTCGTGAGGGGTTCACGAAGGTTACTCCAAGCAAGGATTAGAGTCTTCTTCTCCGCTCGTCGTCTTTCGTCGTGTTGGTGTTCTTTGGGAGAGGATCGTCGCCAAGAAGATCCGAGGTTCTCTACCTGCTTCAGGAGGAAGCAAAAGGATGTTGGGTTCTCTGCCTCACCGTGTGGTTGAAAGGAGGTTCTTGTACAGGCTTCTTCGCCTTGCTGTGGGAGCAAAAGGAGAGACACTTTGAGTTAGTGTAATACCCGGAGGGGAGGCTCCGAGGAGTGGACGTAGGTCAAGTTGATCGAACCACTATAAAATCTGGTGTGTTCATTCTGATTACTTTCTGCACTTTTATTTTTCTGTGATTAACTGCTTGGGTGAACTTGTGGTTGATCTTTTTGTTTGATCATTTTATTTATTTCCTCTGTAAATTATAGAAAAGATTTTCATTGTTGTTGTCAAATTTTTAAATAACCAATTGACCCGCTCTCTGGGTTAGCCTCGGGGCTAGTTCATCTGGGCTTAATATCCCTTTCGAACTTTCAAGTAGTGATCTGATTTTGAAAGATATAAAATAACAAACAAAAGAGATGAACTAGTAAATAAAAATAAGTAGAAAATTACATCAAAATAAATACTCAAATCAAACTGACACCTAGGCTAAAATAGAAATCAGTAGAAAAACAAAAACAATAGAAAGCAGATAATCAAATCAAATAGCTTACTAACAGAACGAGAATGAAAAATAGACAAATCAGCAAACATCAGAATCAAGCATTTCGGTCAATCACACCTAATCTGGTCCTCAAAATGCTGAATGAGTTAAAGCCCAGTGGTTTAGTAAATATGTCAGCCAGCTGATTTTTAGTTACTACATGATGTAACTCAATGTCCCCTTTTGTAACATGGTCCCTAATGAAGTGATACCTTATATCAATGTGTTTCATTCTAGAATATTAGATTGGATTCTTAGAAATGTAGATGACACTAGTATTATCACACAGAATAGAAATTGTGCCCACGGGTAATGCTAAATCCAAGACTTGTTGTTTCAACCAAAGAACCTGGGCCACACAACTTCCTAAGACAATGTACTCAGCTTCAGCAGTGGAAAGGGAAACTGAGTTCTATTTTCTACATGACCAGGAGACTAAAGACTGTCCTATGAATTGACAAGTTCCAGAAGTGCTCTTTCTATCCACCCTACACCCTGCAAAGTCAAAATCAGAATATCCAATAATCTTAAAAGAGGTGTTGTGCCTAGAGTACCAGATTCTTAGGTTTGGGGTCCCTAAAAGATATCTAATAATTCTCTTAACAGCAGTCAGGTGGGACTCCTTAGGATCAGCCTGAAACCTAGCACAAAGATAAACCCTAAACATGATATCAGGTTGGCTAGCAGTCAGGTAAAGCAGTGATCCAATTATTCCTCTATACTTCTTCTAATCAATAAATTTTCCACTGGAATCCTTATCTAACTGAACTGAGGAGCTCATGGGAGTGTTGATTGGCTTGGCTTTGTTCATTTTATATTTCTTCAAAATATCCTTAGTGTATTTAGATTTATTGTGAAAGGTTCCATCATCAATTTACGTTATGCTAAACGACAAAAAGTAAGACAATTCTCCCATCATACTCATCTCAAACTCCTTACTCATTATTTTAGAAAACTCATCACATAAATATTTATTAGAAGATCTAAAAATTATATCATCAATATAGATCTGGATAATGAGTAAGTCATCCCCTATTCTCCTTAAAAAAAGGGTGGTGTCTACGCTCCCCTTAACAAACTCTCTTCCTAACAGGAATGTGCTAAGCCTCTCATACCAAGCTCTGGGTGCCTGTTTCAATCCATATAAGGCCTTTTTTAATTTGTAAACATGATTTGGAAATTGAGAACTATCAAAACCTGGGGGTTATTCTACAAAAATATCCTCTTTTATTACCCCATTTAAGAAGGCACTACTGACATCCATTTGAAACAGCTTAAATCCCTTATAACAAGCAAAGGTTAGTAGCACCCTAATGGCTTCCAATCTAGCTACAAGGGTAAAGGTCTCCTCAAAATCAATCCCTTCAATCTGATTATACCCCTTAGCCACCAATCTTACCTTATTCCTAACCACCACACCAGAATCATTCATCTTATTCTTAAAGACCCACTTGGTTCCCACTATACTTTGATTCCTAGGTCTTTCTACTAACTCATAAACATTATTCCTTATAAATTGATTCAATTCCTCTTGCATACCTAAGATCCAAAACTCATCAGAAAGGGCTTGATTGATGTTGGTGGGTTCAGTCATTGAGATAAAGGCAG
Source organism: Dendrobium chrysotoxum (assembly GCA_019925795.1). Lineage (NCBI taxonomy): Eukaryota > Viridiplantae > Streptophyta > Magnoliopsida > Asparagales > Orchidaceae > Dendrobium > Dendrobium chrysotoxum. Next base: position 24,529,162 of record CM034303.1, read on the forward strand.
AGTGGTTTACTTCCATCCTAAGTCAATGCCTAGAAGGGTCTCCTAAGATCAGTTCTTTTGGATGACTCAAAGAATATCTCCAATCTCTAGGAAATGTGGTTTGAGGTTCTACCCTTTCCTCCAGATTTATATTTTCAACCCCTTGGATAATCTCCTCTACCTCTTTTTCTTCCTCAACTCTAGTCATCTTAGGATCAGATTCATCAAACACCACATGAGTTATCTCCTCCACCACCAAGGCCCTCCTATTAAACACCCTAAAGGATTTCACCGCACTAGAATAGCCTAAGAACACTCCTTCATCATATTTGGGGTCAAACTTTCCTAAGAATGATTTCTCGTTATTTAGTATGAAAACCTTACAGCCAAAGGCATGGAGGTGGGACAGGTTTGGAGTTCTACCCTTAATGATCTCATAAGGTGTCTTGTTCAGATTGATATAACATTCACCCTATTAAACACATAATAGGCAGTGTTCACCGCTTCAGCCCAAAAGTATTTTGGAAGTGAATACTTAGCAAGTATGGCTCTAGCGGCTTCCACTAAGGTCATGTTCTTCCTTTTAGCTACCCCGTTCTGCTGAGGGGTCCTAGGAGCAAAAAAATTGGACTAATCCCTTGCTCCTCACAAAAACTTCCAAACTTCACATTTTTAAACTCTCCACCATGATCACTATAAATAATCAAGATCTCACAACTTAACTTCCTCTGAATCTAAGTGGAGAAGGATTTAAATTCATCAAATGACTCAAATTTATGTGACAGAAATTTAATCCAAGTGAACCTCGAGTAATCATCAACAATCATAAAACCATAGACTTTTCCCCCTAAGCTGGCAGTGCTAATGGGTCCAAAGAGATCCATGTGAAGGACTTATAAAGGTCTAGAGGTGCTAATATCCTTAACAGAGTGAAAGGAGGACTGGACTTGCTTCCCTAATTGACAGGCATCACACAGGTGGTCCTTAGTGAACTTAAGCTTGGGGATACCTCTAACTAAGTCCTTTTGGGTGACTCTCCTAAGGGTTTTCATACTGTAATGACACAATCTCTTATGCCACAACCAAGGCTCATCAGCAGCAGTTTTTAAGCAAATTGAATTATCAGCTTTAATGCAACTTACATCTAGCTTGAAGAAATTGTTGATCCTTTGTCCCTGCAAAACAATTTTGTCATTTAAGCTTAAAATGCACCAAGTGGGTAGGAATTTGATGTTGTATCCTTTATCACAGAGTTGACTGATGCTCAGCAGGTTGTGTTTCAGTCCATCTACAAGCAAAATAATGTCAATCATAAAATTCTTTAAATCACCAATTATACCTGGACCTACCACCCTCCTTGTGGTCTTATCTCTAAGTGTAACCTTGCCTCTAGCGAAATGAACTGATTTGAATCTCTAGTCATGTGTCTTGAACATCCGCTGTCCAGGTACCACATGCTCTCATGAGGTCTTGTGTGAGAGCACACCTATAAAATCATCAAACGTCAGATTTAGGAATCCAAACAAGTTTGGGTTCCTTCTTATGAAAAGAAGAATGCAATGCATGTGTGCTGTGATGTAAAACAGGCAATTTGGGCTTCCATACCCAATGTGTACTATGGTGAATAGTGCAGGTGTGAGAAATGTGCCCTAACATACCACAAGAAAAACATCTAACACCAGGAAAAGGGTTCACTAATCTACGTTGGTGATAGTGCCTCTTCCTAGGTTCGTATGAAACATGTTTTGATAATTTTGAAATAGATTCTTCAAAAGGTGGAGGTGCATAAAACTGTGCAAAAGTAGGAGGTGTTTCATTTTTCTCAAAAGCACTGATTTTAACTTTCAGAAATTTATTTTCCTTGTTAAGACTTGTAATTTCAAATTTTAAAGCACCCTTGCTACACTCCACTTCACATGTTAGATTGTCTAATTTTTGAAAGCTTTCTCTGAATAAGCATGCGAGGTTTTAAGTAAATCATGTTCAACAATTAAATCAGAATGATTTTTATTCAACTCATCAAATTCATCAAGTGAAGACATGTGATTGTAATCAACAGTAGAATAATCTTTAATCAAAATGTCATGCTCTTTTTGTAAATTTAAAAGTTCTAATTTCAAGCTAGCATGAATTTTCTTGAGCTTCCATTATGATGCATGAATTCTTTCAGACACTTTAAATAATTGATCGTAAGTAAGATCACATACCTCTTCCTGGTCAGACTGACTAGGATAATCATCAGCCATCAGACACAAATTGGTTTCCTCCTTTTCAGCTTTAGTCTCAGAGGAGTCGGATGCCGAATCTGCCCAGAATATCTTCTAAATCCGCTTCTTATCCTTTCTGAACTTGTTTTTCTCCTCACCCTTCTCCTTGCTTGGGTGAGCTTTAAGAGTAGGACAATCAGCTTTAATATGTCCAGGCTTCTTGCATTCAAAATAAACAGTATCAGATGAATCTTTAAAATTTTTGCTGGACTTACTCTTGTTCCACTTCTAAAAGTTCTTGTGTTTCTTCCTTAGAAAGCTTTTGAATTGCCTAGTGATTAACACAACATCATTGCTATCAGAACCGGAAGTACTAGTATCTCTTTTGTTGGCCTTCAGTGTAATAGTTTTCTCCTTCTTCTTCTCACCTGCATCAAGCTGTCTTTGGTTCACCCCTTGCTCATAAGCAATGAGTGATGCAAGTAAGCTATCAATAGAGTAAGTATTCAAATCTTTAGATTCAGTGATTGTAGTTATTTTAGCATCATACAAAGAAGGCAAACATCTAATAATTTTGTTCACTCTTTCATAGTTTGTAAGTTCTCTTCCTAAGGCATGCAAAGAAGTGACAATTTGAGTGAACCTAGTATACATTTCAGAAATAGACTCAGTAGGTTTCATGCGAAAAAGTTTATAGTCATGAAGTAATATGTTTAACCTAGACTATTTCACTTTAGTTGTACCTTCATAAGTGATGCACAGTCTATCCCAAATTTTTTTGCCAGTTGTATAGGTAGAGATACGCATGTAATCCACAGATTTTAAAGCACAGAAAAAATAGTTCAAAAATTTGGCATTCAGTTGGGCTAAGTCACGATCATCAAAAGTCCAATCAGTAAAAGGCAGTTCAATTTTAACATTATTAATCATTATAAAAGGTGGTTCGTATCCATCCTTAACAAGCATCCACATGCGATAATCAATTGATTGAAGAAAAGTAGACATGCGAGTTTTCCAAAAATCAAAAGGTATGTTATCAAACAATAGCGATCGTGTAATTGAATAACCTTTAGTAGTATTACGATTATTAAAGTTAGCCATAGATCAAATTAAAAAGTTTTTCAAAACTAGATTTTATGAATCCGGCTCTGATACCACTTGAAAGTTTGATAGGGATGTTAAGCCCCGATGAACTAGTCTAGAGGCTAACCAAGAGGGGGGAATTGGTTATTTAAAAATTTGAGAGCAACAGGAAAAATATTTTCGATGATTTGCAGCGGAAACAAGTAAACACTTAAATGAAAAGATCAATCACAGATTTCACCCCAGCAGATAATCATAGAAAACTAAAGTGCAAGAAAATAATCAGAAAGAACACACCAAATTTTATAGTGGTTCGGTCAACTTGACCTACATCCACTCCCCGGAGCCTCCCCTCCGGGTATTGCACTAACTCAAAGTGACTCTCCTTCTGCTCCCACAGCAAGGCAGAGAAGCCTGTACAAAAACTCCTTTCCACCGACACGGTGAGGCAGAGAACCTAACCTCATTTTGCTTCCTACTGAAGCAGGCATAGAACCATAGACTCCTTTCACTTCCTCCTGAAACAGGCAGAGAACCATAACTCCTTTCGCTTCCTCTTGAAGCAGGTAGAGAACCCACATCTTCTTGCGAATGATCCTCCAACAAAGAACACCGACAAGATAAGAGATGACGAACGGAGAAGATGACTCTGATCCTTGCTTAGAGCAACCTTTGTGAATCCCTCACAAACTTCCCCTCACAAGATCCTCTCTCTCTCTCCCAAACTCTCTCTCTAGGGTTTCTCTGGAAAGCAAAGTGGCAAAAGATATTTCTTGTTGGAAGAAAAAGCTCTTTTATAGGAGGACTCAAAATTTGCACTAAATCTCAACTGTTTGGCCTATATCATCCAGGATGATCGATAGATCATCCTATACGATTAGTTCAAAATCACCTATTTCAGCCTGGACGATCTAGCTCTTCTAGATGATCAGTGGAAAAAGTTATTCAGATCATCCCGTACGATTCTGCGATCGTCCGGGACGATTAGTGAAAATTCAGGAATTTCATCCAGAAAACCACTCTGGTCGTCCAGAGTAACTTGTGCTGGATGACCTAAAAATAACTTGATCGTCCTATACGATTAGTTCAAAATGTGCCAAAATCAGCCTTAGCACTGCTTTGGACGTACAGCTGAAACACAATAGATGATCCTGATTGTCCCGGATGATCTTGCGATCGTCCTGGATGATGTGATCGTATCAATTAAACATTAATTGTTTTCCTTAATCACCAGACTAATTTAGGTATGATTGTACTCGATCGTCCAGGAAGATACATGTATTGTCAAAGACGATCAGATCAAATCTCTAAAAATAAAACTTGCCTAACTTGATCTGGCGCCTTAGAATTTCTAATTTGAGCCTATCATCCCGTACGATGTATGGATCATCCAGGACGATCGGCTTAATCAGGCAGACTTAACTTGGTCGCCCTAATTAGTGTTTCTATTTTCACTTGATCGTCTAGGATGATGTGAATATCATCCAGGACGATCTAAATAAAAAATTGAACAGAAACTCTAATTCACTCAAGCTCTCCCCCTAAGTGTGTGTGTGTAAGGTTACTTAGCTAGGGGATCAGTGACATTATAATTGACTCAAGAAAAGAAAAACAGTACATTTAGACACACTTGGACCCGATCTTGAGTTGGCTTGAGTTGCTTTTGATCTTTTGTGCCTGAAATGGTTAGCCAAGCAAAATAAAATACAAACATATTTGTCATCATCAAAACTGTACTCTTTGAAACTAGATTTACAATATCTATGGCAATGGTTTCTACTCCCTGAATAAATCTCAACTTCTTCTTCTTCATGATTAGGTTCAGAGGTGTTATTTGATTCATCAAATATCACATGGGTAAATTCTTCTACTATAAGGGTCCTCTTATTAAAGATTCTATAGGCTTTACTTACAGATGAGTAGTCTAAGAAAACCCCTTCATAAAATTTAGGATCAAACTTTCCTAAGGGCGACTTACCATTGATTAAGATAAAGCATTTGCAACCAAAAATATATAAGTGAGAAAGATTGGGTGTCCTACCCTTAAGCAATTCATGGGGTGACTTATTCAGTTTGGATCTAACATTTACTCTATTTAGAACATAACAAGCAGTATTCATTGCTTCTGCCCAAAAGTATCTAGGTAGAGTGTATTCAACCAACATTGCCCTAGCTGCTTTAACTAAAGTTTTATTCTTTCTTTCCGCTATTCCATTTTGCTGAGGAGTTATAGGGGCAGGGAAATTATGTTCTATTCCTATCTCTTGACAAAATAATTCAAACTTATCATTCTCAAATTCTCCACCGTGATCACAATGAATTGTAGAAATTTCACATCCTAATTTTCTTTGAATCCAAGTGGAGAAAATTCTAAACTTTTCAAATGACTCACTCTTATGGGCTAAGAATTTTATCGAGGTAAATCTGGAGTAGTCATCTACGATTACAAATCCATACAATTTCCCTCCTAGGCTAGCTATACTAACAGGTCCAAATAGGTCCATGTGGAGAGTTTCTAGTGGCCTAGTTATGTTGATATCCTTGATTGAATGAAAAGATGATTTTACTTGTTTTCCTAACTGGCAGGCATCACATAGATGGTTCTTAGTCAAGTCTAACTTATGTATGCCTCTAACTAGGTCTTTTTTAGTGATGTTCCTAAGTGTTTTCATGCTAGCATGGCATTGTCTCCTATGTCATACCCAAGAGTCATCAGCTATTATTTTCAGACATAAAGAGTTTGAGTTTTCAATATAGTTTAATTCTAACATATAGACATTGTTTATGCTTTTATCTTCTAACACAAATGAATCATTTAGGCTAATCATGCATTTGTTAGAAAGAAACTTTATCTCAAAGCCCTTATCAAATAGTTGACTAATACTTAAAAGATTATGCTTTAAACCATAAACTAAAAGTACATTTTTAATTACCAAATTCTTAGAATTTCCAATGATACCTGAACCCACCACTTTCCTGATGGTGTTGTCTCCCAAAGTCACCTTGCCGCCTGACCTGGCCTCTAGTGTCACGAACTACTTAATGTCTCCAGTTATGTGTCTCAAGAAGCCACTGTCCAAGTACCACATTCTCTCATTAGGTCTTTTGTGAGAGCATCCCTACAATGTCAATCACAGGTTAGTTTTGGGAACCCAAGTGAGTTTGGGTTCCACCTTATGCTTGTATGAATGAAATATATGCATGTTATACTATAATGAATGTATCTTTGGTCTCCACACCTGATGTGTCATATGGTGAATTATGCACGTGCGGGCTATGTGACATAGCATGCCACAAGAATAACACCTAACACCGGGAAATGGGTAAACTAATCTACGGGGGTGATAGTGCGTATTCCTGGGTCTGGATGATGTATGCTGTGATGATTTTGAATGAGATGGTTTACATGGTGGAGGTTTATAAAACTCAACAAATGTGGGAGGTGTTTTATTGTTCTTATATGCATCAAGTTTTTCTTTTAGAAATTTATTTTTTTTATTAAGACTTGCAATTTTGAATTTCAATGTATATTCACTTCTATCTAGTTCAAATCCAAGTTCTTCTAGTTCCTTAAATGCATTCTCTAGTCCAACATATTATGTTTTCAAGGTATTGTGTGCAGTAGTTAATTCAATATGCTTCTTGTTTTATGTATCATATTCATCAAGCAGGGACATGTGATCTCTATCCAAGTTAGAGAAATCTTTAACTACACTAGCTTACTCTTTTTGTAAAGTACTAAACTCAGTGTCAAGACTAGCATGCATTTCTTTAACTTTCTATACGAGTCAAGAACCTTCTCAGAAATAATTAGCAGTTCATCATAAGAAAGTTGGCATACCTCATCTTGATTTGATTGATCAAGGTTATCATTAGTCATAAGACATAAATTCGTTACCTCCTCCTCTGCTTCTTCTTCTGATGATTCTAAAATAGAGTCGGCCCAAAAGACTTTTTGTGTCTTAAATTTTCCCTTCTTGAACTTTTACATTTCCTCACCCTTCTCCTTGGTTTGATGAGTCTTAACGTTGGGACAATCTGCTCAGAGATGACCTGGTTTCCTGCACTCAAAACAAATTGTGTTAGATGCAACTTTAGTATTCTTTAAGCTTTTACCTTTGTTCCAATTTATTTGATGACGCCATTGCTTCCTTTTCAGAAAATTCTTGAACTAACGAGTCATCAAGGCTATGTCGTCATCTTCCTCCGCTGCAGAACTGTCACTATCAGAATTGTTTGCTTTTAGAGCCACCATTCGCTCCTTCTTCTTTTCACCTGCGTCACTTTATCGTTCACTCACTCCTTGCTCATAGGCAATGAGTGACCCAAGCAAATTATCAATTGAATAAATATTTAGATCTTTGGACTCAGTTATTGCAGTAATTTTTGCATCATACGAGCTAGGCAAACATCGCAGTATTTATTCACTTTTTTAGAGTTAGATAACTCTCTCCCTAAAGCATGCAAGGATGTCACAATCTTGGTGAATCTAGTGTATATTTCAGATATAGTTTCACTAGGTTTCATGCGGAATAGTTCGTAATCATGCAACTGTATGTTTAGCCTAGATTGTTTGACTTCACTAGTTCCTTCGTATGTGATACACAGTTTATCCCAAATTTGCTTACCAGTACAACAAGTAGATACTCGGACATAATCTTCTAATTTTAATGCACAAAAGAAATAATTTAGGCATTTAGCATTTAATTGTGCGAATTCTCGACCCTCAATGCTCCATTCATTAAAAGATAATTCAGTTTTAACACCATTCAACATACGAAACGATGGAGTGTAACCTTCTTGAACCAACATCCACATGCAATAGTCTAAAGACTGTAAAAATGTAGACATGCGTATTTTCCAGAAATCAAATGGTATATTGTCAAATACAGGTGGACGGGTTATATAATAATCCTCCGTAGTGTTACGGTTACCAAAATGTGGCATGGATCTTATGTTTCTAGGTTTTCTAAAACACTATTTTAAAACCCCGCTCTGATACCACTTTAAAGTATGAGATGCGCCAAGATGGGGGGTGAATTGGTATTTTAAAAATTTAAACCTAAATAAGAGTTCTATTGTTTTTTGTATTTTTAAAATAACAACTTAACAAGTAGAATACGGAAGCTAGTAATTCGTTCACAACTACGATATTGGTGACACAATTACAAATTTCACAATACGAGATCAAAATAAGATTTTTCACCAAGCAATTTAAAATAATAAATAAATGCATGAAAAGTAAAGTGCGGTAAAAATGGAAAAAGCACACCAGAGATTTTTATAGTGGTTTGGTCACTTGACCTACGTCCACTCCCTGGAGTCCTCCACTCCGGGATTTGCACTAATAAAGTTGACTCTTCTTTTGCTCCCACAGCAAGGCGAAGAAGTCTTTACAAGACTCACTTTCACCTTCCCCAGTGTGGCGAAGTACCAAACGCTATGTCACCCTCCCGATGACGGCAGCGGACCTTCCTCTTTTTCTCCCTCCTGGAGACAGTAGAGTACCTTTGAGGATGTCGACCTTGAAGCCTCTCTTCCTAGAGAGCCTTCTAGAGACTCACCAAAGACATAGGAGGAGCAAGTGTGTAGCTAGGTCGGAGCAACTGTGTGATCCCCTCACACTCCTTCTCCTTCACGCTCAAGCTCATCTTCTCCTTCCTCTCAAAAACCTTGGATCTCTCCAAAAGCTCCCCCTCAAGAGTTCCTTCTTCTGCCTAACACGGCCTCAACAACCACTCATTGAAAATTAAATAGTTTTTTTAAATCAGGCTCCAGAAAACCCTAAAAATTCTAATTTGATGTTTCTGTTGGTACAATATGATATAATATCATACAGTACGATTAGTTTAAAAATAGATTCGTTCAATACGAATGCAGACGAACAGTTCACAAATTTTACGAACATCATACAGTACGATCCAGAGATCATACTAGACGATCAGTTTATTTTTTAACTATTCGTGTGGGACGATCTATGGGATGAATGAAATTCATCTCTGTCCATCATCCCGCACTGTACCATTCGTATAGTACGATTAGTTCATTTCAGTCCATCGTCCGGTACGATATAAATATCGTCCGGGACGATCAGATCAATAAATTGTGGTTTCATCTGGTACAATCGACGGGACGATCCAAAATCATCTATGTTCATCATACAGTACGATTGACATCGTACAGTACGATCAAATGCAATTAAGAAACCAAGATTTAATTGCCTTATTACGGGAGTTAATTTTGGGAAAATTTCAAATAATCGTACAGTACGATTGTGATTGTATAGTACGATTAGTTCAGAAAATTCAAATTAAATCTTACCAAAGTTATTCTAGAGGCTAGGGTTTGTGAAAAGAAACCAATCATACAGTACGATAAAAATCATACAGTACGATTAGTTTATAATACTAATCATACAAAATTTTGCCGTTAGCCTGAGTATTAATGACCTATCGTACAATATGATTTAAAGTCGTACAGTACGATATGTTTTAAAAAAAATTCTATTTTTAAAAAAAAATTCCCCCTGTGTGTGTGCATGGTTACTCCCTTTACATACATGCTTTTGTGGCAGACTCAAGAAAACAAAAACGAAAGAAAATAAAAATACAAGATTTTGTACATCCTATTCTTCCTAGTCTTGAGTCTCCAGCAGTCTTGAACTGTTTGTATCTTACCTGAAATGTTAGTGCTCACAGACAAGAATAAACATTTATAATTTGAAAAGAATAACATATTAATTCAGTAATTATTATTTGTCATCATCAAAATCAAGTGCTCAGGATCCTGGATTGCAACACCCTAAACCTTAAACACTAAATAAAACCCTAAACCCTAAAAACCTTAAACCCTAAACCCTAAACCCTAAACTCGAAGCCCTAAAACCCTAAACCCTAAATCTCAAAAACAAATACCCTAAACCCTAAACCCTAAAACCCTAAAAAACCCTAAACCCTAAACCCTAAAACCCTAACAACTAAACTCTAAACTCTAAACCCTAAACCTTAAACCCTAAACCCTAAAGCCTAAACTCTAAATCCCCAAAAACCCTAAACCCTAAAAAAACCCTAAACCTAAACCCTAAACCCTAAATCCTGAAACCTAAAAATCCTAAACCCTAAACCCTAAACCCTAACACCCTAAACCCTAAACCCTTAACCCTAAAAAAACCCTAAACCCTATAAACCTTAAACCCTAAACTCTAAACCCTAAATCGTAAAACCCTAAACCCTAAAATCGTAAAAAAAACTCCTAAACCCTAAAAAAATCCAAAAACCTAAAACCCTAAACCCTAAACCCTAATCTCTAAACCCTAAACCCTAAACCCTAAAACCCTAAATCCTAAAACTCTAAAAAAAATCCTAAACCCTAAACCCAAAAAAAACACAAAGCCCTAAAACCCTAAAAAACCATATACCCCAAACCTTAAAACCCTAAACCCTAAGCCCTAAAAACCCTTAAAAAAGAAAAACCTTAAACTCCTAAACGCTAAACCATAAACCCTAAACCCTAAAAATCCTAAAAAATCCTAAAAAACCCTAAAAAAACCTAAACCCTAAAAACCGTTAAAAAATCATAAAACCCTAAACCCTAAACCCTAACCCTAAACCTTAAAAACCAATAAAAATCCTAAATCTTAAATCCTAAACCCTAAACACTAAAAAAAAACCCAAAAGCCTAAAATCCTTAGACCCTAAAACCTAAACCCTAAACCCTAAACCCTAAAACCCTAAACACTAAAACCCTCAAAAAAACCCTAAACCCTAAACACTAAAAAAACCCTAAACCCTAAACCCTAACAACTAAACCTTAAACTCTAAACCCTAAACCTTAAACCCTAAACCCTAAACCCTAAACCTTAAATCCCTAAAAACCCTAAACCCAAAAACACTAAAACCCTAAAAAACCCTAAACCCTAAACCCTAAACCCTAAATCGCTAAATCCCTAAAAACCCTAAACCTAAACCCAAAACCGTAAACCCTAAAACCCTAAACCCTAAACCCTAAACCCTAAAACCTTAAAAAACCCTAAACCCTAAACCTTAAAACCCTAACCACTAAACCGTAAACTCTAAACCTTAAACTTTAAACCCTAAACCCTAAGCCCTAAACCCTAAATCCCTAAAAACCCTAAACCCTAAAAAAACCATAAACCCTAAAACCCCAAAAACCCTAAAAAACCCTAAATCCTAAACCGTAAAACCGTAACCACCAAACCCTAAACCCTAAACCTTAAAACCCTAAAACCCTAAACCCTAAACCTTAAATCCTTAAAAACCCTAAACCCTAAACCCTAAATCATAAAACCTAAACCCTAAACCCTAAACCCTAAACCCTGAACCCTAAGCCCTAAACCCTAAACCCTATGCCCAAAACCTTAAAAACCCCACAACCTAAACTTTAAACCCTAAATATTATACCCTAAACCCTAAACCCTAAACCCTAAACCCTAAATCCCTAAAAAACTTAAACCCTTTACCCAAAACACTACATCCTAAAACTCTAAACCCTATACCCTAAAACTCAAAAACCTTAAAAAACCCTAAACCCTAAACCCTAAAACCCTAACCACTAAGCCCTAAACTCGAAACCCCAAACCTTAAACCCTGAACCCTAAACCCTAAACCCTAAATCCCAAAAAACCCTAAACCCTAAAAAACCCTAAACCCTAAAACCCTAAAACCCTAAAAAACCTACACCCTAAACCGTAAAACCCTAACCACCAAATCCTAAACCCTAAACCATAAACCCTAAACCCTCAACCCTAAACCCTTAACCCTAAACCTTAAACCCTAAACCTTAAAAACCTTAAAAAAAACCCTAAAACCCTAAACCCTAAACACTAAACCTTAAAAACCCATAAATATCCAAAACCCTAAACCCTAAACCTTAAACACTAAAAAAAAAACCTAAACCCTAAAAACCTTAAACCCTAAACCATAAACCCTAAACCTGAAACCCTAAAACCCTAAACCCTAAATCCAAAAAAAAAACCCTGAACCCTAAAACCCTAAAACCATAAAAAATCCTAAACCCTAAACACTAAATCTTAAACCCTAAACCCTAAACCCTAAACTCTACACCATAAACCCTGAACCCTAAACCCTAAACCCTAAAACCGTAAAAAAAAACACCTAAAACCTAAACACTAAACACTAAATCCTAAACCCTAAACCCTAAAACCTAAACTCTACACCCTATACCCTAAACTCTAAACCCTAAACCCTAAAACCGTAAAAAAACACTAAACCAAAAACCCTAAAAAAATCCTAAAACCTAAAACCCTAAACCCTAAATCCTAAACTCTAAACCCTAAACCCTAAACACTAAACTGTAAAACCTTAAACCTTAAAATTCTAAAAAAAAACTCTAAACCCTAAACCCAAAAAGCACAAAATCATAAAACCCTAAAACCCTGAAAAACCCTAAACCCCAAACCCTAAAACCCTAAACCATAAGCCCTAAAAACCATTAAAAAAGAAAAACCTTAAATGCCTAAACGCTAAACCCTCAACCCTAAACCCTAAAAATCCTAAAAAATCTTAAAAACCCTAAAAAAACCAAAATCCTAAACACTAAACCCTAAAAACCCTAAAAAAAAACCCTAAAACCCTAAACCCTAAACACTAAACCTTAAAAACCTATAAAAATCCAAAACCTTAAATCCTAAACCTTAAACACTAAAAAAAAAAACCTAAACCATAAAAACCTTAAACCCTAAACCATAAACCCTAAACCTGAAACCCTAAAACCCTAAAACCTAAATCCAAAAAAAAAACCCTGAACCCTAAAACCCTAAAACCATAAAAAATCCTAAACCCTAAACACTAAATCTTAAACCCTAAACCCTAAACTCTACACCCTAAACCCTGAACCCTAAACCCTAAACCCTAAACCCTAAAACCGTAAAAAAAACACCTAAAACCTAAACACTAAACACTAAATCCTAAACCCTAAACCCTAAAACCTAAACTCTACACCCTAAACCCTAAACTCTAAACCCTAAACCCTAAAACCATAAAAAAACACTAAACCAAAAACCCTAAAAAAATCCTAAAACCTAAAACCCTAAAACCTAAATCCTAAACTCTAAACCCTAAACCCTAAACTGTAAAATCTTAAACCTTAAAATTCTAAAAAAAAACTCTAAACCCTAAACCCAAAAATGCACAAAATCATAAAACCCTAAAACCCTGAAAAACCCTAAACCCCAAACCCTAAAACCCTAAACCATAAGCCCTAAAAACCATTAAAAAAGAAAAACCTTAAATGCCTAAACGCTAAACCCTCAACCCTAAACCGTAAAAATCCTAAAAAATCCTAAAAAACCCAAAAAAACCAAAATCCTAAACACTAAACCCTAAAAACCCTAAAAAAAAACCCATAAAACCCTAAACACTAAACCCTAAACCCTAAAGCCTAAACCTTAAAAACCAATAAAAACCCAAAACCTTAAACCCAAAACCCTTAACACTAAAAAAAAACCCTTAACCCTAAAAACCTTTTACCCTAAACCCTAAACCGTAAAACCATTAAAAAAACCCTAAACCCTAATCCCTAAAAGAACCCTAAACCCTAAAACCCTAAACCTAAACCCTTAAAACCTAAAAAACCATACCCTAAAACCCTAACCACTAAACCCTAAACTCTATACCCTAAGTCTTAAAGCCTAAACCCTAAACCCTAAATCCCTAAAAACTCTAAACCCTGAAAAACCCTAAACCCTAAAACCCTAAAACCTTAAAAAACCTTAAACCCTAAAACCCTAAACCCTAAGCCCTAAAACCTAAATCGTAAAACCCTAAACCCTAAAACCCAAAGCCCTAAAAAACCTAAAACCCTAAAACCCTAAAAACTCCTAAACCCTAAACACTAAAACCATAAAACCTAAAACCTAAACCCTAAAAACTCTTAAAAAAAATTTTAAAACTGTAAACACTAAACCCAAAATCTTAAAAACCCATAATAACCCTAAATTATAAACTCTAAACCCAAAACACTAAAAAAATCCCTAAAACCAAAACCCTAAACCCTAAATCCTAAAAAAAACCCTAAACCTTAAAAACCTTAAACTCTAAACCCTAAACCCTAAACCCTAAATCCTAAAACCATAAACATTAAAACCCTAAAAAAAACCCTAAACCCTAAACCCTAAACCCTAAAAAAACCCTAAACCCTAAAATCCTCAAAAATATTAAAAACAGTAAAGAACCCTAAACCCTTACCCCCAAAAGCCCTAAACCCTAAACCCTAAATCCTAAACCCAAAATCCTATACCCTAAAACCCTACACCCTAAACCCTAAACACTAAATCCTAAACCCCCTAAAAAAACCGTAAACCCTAAAAACCTTATACTAAATCCTAAACCCTAAACCGTAAAATCCTAAGCTCTAAAACCCTAAAAAAAACCTTAAACCCTAAACCCAAAAAAATCCCCAAATCCTAAAACCCTAAAACCCTAAAAAACCCTAAACCCTAAAACCCGAAATCCTAAACCCTAAACTCTAAACCCTAAACGCTAAACCCTAAACCGTAAAACCCTAAACCCTAAAACCCTAAAAAAAACCCAAAACCCTAAACTCTAAAAAACCCCAAACCCTAGAACCCTAAACCCTAAACCCTAAACCCTAAACTCTACATCCTAAACCCTAAAACCTAAACCATAAATCACTCAAAATCCTAAACCCTAAACCCTAAACCTTAAATCCTAAACCCTAAAAACCCTAAACCCTAAAGCCTAACACCCTAAAACCCTAAACCCTAAACCCTTAACCCTGAAAAAACCCTAAACCTTAAAAACCTTAAACCCTAAACTCTAAACATTAAACCGTAAAACCCTAAACCCTAAAACTGTAAAAAAAACACCTGAACCCAAAACCCTAAAAAAACCTTAAAACCTAAAACCCTAAACCCTAAACCCTAAACTCTAAACCCTAAACTCTAAACCCTAAATTGTAAAACCTTAAACCTTAAAACTCTAAAAAAAATTCTAAACCCTAAAACCCTTAACCCTGAGCCCTAAAAACCCTTAAAAAAGAAAAACCTTAAAAACCCATAAAAGCCCTAAACCCTAAACCCTAAACCTTAAACACTAAAAAAAACCCTAAACCCTAAAAACCTTAGACCCTAAACCCTAAACCTGAAACCATAAAACCCAATACCCTAAATCCCTAAAAGAAATCCTAAAACCCTAAAAAATCCTAAACCTTAAACTCTAAACACTAAATCCTAAACCCTAAACCCTAAACCCTAAACTCAAAATCCTAAACCCTAAACCCTAAACCCTAAACCTTAAATCCTAAACCCTAAAAACCCTAAACCCTAAACCCTAGCACCCTACACCCTAAACCCTAACACCCTAAACCCTAAACCCTAAACCCTTAACCCTAAAACTAAATCAAAAAACCTTGAACACTAAACTCTAAACCCTAAACCGTAAAACCCTAAACCCTAAAATCGTAAAAAAACACCTAAACCCAAAACCCTAAAAAAACCCTAAAAGCCTAAACCCTAAACACTAAACTTTAAACCATAAACCCTAAACCCTAAACTGTAAAACCTTAAACCTTAAAACTCTAAAAAAAACTCTAAACCCTAAACCCAAAAAAATACAAAATTCTAAAGCCCTAAAACCCGAAAAAACCATAAAACCTAAACCCTAAAAACATTAAACCCTAAACCATAAACCCTAAACCTGAAACCCTAAAACCCTAAACCCTAAATCCAAAAAAAAAAAACTTGAACCCTAAAACCCTAAAACCATAAAAAATCCTAAACCCTAAACACTAAATCTTAAACCCTAAACCCTAAACCCTAAACTCTACACCGTAAACCCTGAACCCTAAACCCTAAACCCTAAAACCGTAAAAAAAAACACCTAAAACCTAAACACTAAACACTAAATCCTAAACCCTAAACCCTAAAACCTAAACTCTACACCCTAAACCCTAAACTCTAAACCCTAAACCCTAAAACCGTAAAAAAACACTAAACCAAAAACCCTAAAAAAATCTTAAAACCTAAAACTCTAAACCCTAAACCCTAAACCCTAAACCCTAAACACTAAACCTTAAAAACCCATAAATATCCAAAACCCTAAACCCTAAACCTTTAACACTAAAAAAAAAACCTAAACCCTAAAAACCTTAAACCCTAAACCATAAACCCTAAACCTGAAACCCTAAAACCCTAAACCTTAAATCCAAAAAAAAACCCTGAACCCTAAAACCCTAAAACCATAAAAAATCCTAAACCCTAAACACTAAATCTTAAACCCTAAACCCTAAACCCTAAACTCTACACCCTAAACCCTGAACCCTAAACCCTAAACCCTAAACCCTAAAACCGTAAAAAAAAACACCTAAAACCTAAACACTAAACACTAAATCGTAAACCCTAAACCCTAAAACCTAAACTCTACACCCTAAACCCTAAACTCTAAACCCTAAACCCTAAAACCGTAAAAAAACACTAAACCAAAAACCCTAAAAAAATCTTAAAACCTAAAACCCTAAACCCTAAATCCTAAACTCTAAACCCTAAACCCTAAACTGTAAAACCTTAAACCTTAAAATTCTAAGAAAAAACTCTAAACCCTAAACCCAAAAAAGCACAAAATCATAAAACCCTAAAACCCTAAAAAACCCTAAACCCCAAAGCCTAAAACCCTAAACCATAAGCCCTAAAAACCATTAAAAAAGAAAAACCTTAAATGCCTAAACGCTAAACCCTCAACC